>NDXB01012242.1:0-31780 GCA_002631895.1 Agapornis roseicollis | reverse complement strand
TGTAGAGCCATGAGAAGGGGAAAAAAAAAAAAAAAAGAGAAAATGTGAAATAAGTATTTGCTTTCAGGTGCTTAAAAATGGGATTTGTTTTCCTTCAAAAAGTGAGTGGGATACACAGAACTACAAACCACATTTAAAAGGAACATTTACCATTGCGATTAGCATAATTATAGTTTGTGCTGGAAAGCAAAACAGCTGCTCAGAACAAGGCTTCATCAATTTTTTGTTCAATAGCTTTCTCATTTGGGTTGTGTGTTGTTTTGGTTTTTTTTTTCCTGTTGGTTGCTTTTTGGGTTTGTTTTTTTTTTTCCCTCCCTTTAACTAATATAGCACATTAAATACTTATTGCTTAAAGATAAAATGCAGTACAGGTAAAACAGGGGCCATGCCTGATCATCTTGGACAACTTGCTCTGCAGGTAGCTTCTAACTAAGTACAATGTGAGTTGTAAAGTCCTGCATTCAAAATGCAGCACTGGAGAGCAACGCCACTGTTGTGGTAACATATGTTATATAAATGCACAATAAATTAAGAAGATTAAAAAGTTAGTAATATTTCATGCAGTGATTAAAAAAAAAAAAATCGGTGCCACATGACTGACATCAGGAGATTATGGAAATTTTTAGGTTAGTTTCCACAAAGGTTAATCAAGAATAAAAGGAGAGTTTGTACATTATGTTACAAGCAGTGATTTGTTTTTCCCTGTAAGAGTTCCATGGCCACCTTTCCCTCTTTTGACCTCAATTACTTCATGTTTTAGTATCACAGAAGTATTGCAGCAGAGGACTGAAATTTGGCTCTATCCCACATTAAAAGAGAGTTTAATGGGAGAGCTTCCAAGTAAGACTGGGTGCTTTCATTTCATACATGCTTTTAGAACAGAAGTTATCTGTTCTCAGAGATGTACAAGATGTCCTAGGGGAAAAAAAAAAGAAAAAAAAAAGTATAATCTTATGATCTCATAATTTTCAAACACTTTTCTCCTTAAAAGTTTTCTAGGTCTATCTGGTAGGTAGACATTTGGAAACAAATTGTCCAAAAGTAAAGATCATGTCCCCTACCCAGGATCTCCATAAAACAAACATTTAGAACAGTGTGATCACTTTGGCATTATTATTGCTCCCATTTCCTGCCAACCCAATATTTTGTTTTTCTTTTACTAGGTGGCTCCAGAAATCAAACAAAAGCCATCACTGAGCTGTCTACTGTGTGGTGGGGCATAAAGTCATTAACATATGAGTAAGTTAATTATACGATTAATTCTAATTTAAAAATAATCAAATAACTCAGCCTTTTCCAGCTGACATTCATCTGTGAAATTTTACTCTGAGAGCTATGCAACTCCATTGATTTTTCCATACTACAAGTACATTAATAAATTTCACAACTTGCGTGAAACCTGGTTCTCTTCCTGACAATTTGTTTAACTGTTTGATTGTAATCTCTTAACTAGCTTCAAATTAAAGTGAATAGTTTATCTCTTCCCTTGATTACTAAAATGATACAGCAGCTTCTTGTGATGGACTTGCCAGAAGACCAGAATTAACAGTTCATTCTCTTCAGTTGACATATTAATTGAACTGTAACAAATGAGAGAGAAACAATCATCGTCCCTTTGGATCTGTCAAAGCCTGTTCTTTAGAGTTACTCTTGATTCCTTAATAATTTTGGAGATGGGTTACATGTTATTCTTAGAGACGCAAAGTGCCGTAACAGTCCCCCTCAAGCTAGGAAACCTGAAAGACAACACTGGATGAGGAATATCTGAACACATTATCCACCTACTGCTTCAAACCACCATGGGAAGGAATATGAAACTTTTGGAAAAAAATGCTTTGTCTTCATGGCAAATACTTAAGTGCATGTTATGTCCACAAATATGAACACCTGTATGACGCTCCAGGGTGAGCATGAGAAGGTAGATGTCACGAACTGTGACAGCTTCAGCTGCCCAGCCACCAGCAAATGGACAGGGCAAGAGGTTCCAAGTATTCCTGTCACACCCTTCTACAAGAGCCTTCTCCAAGGTTTTTAGACCAAAGCTCTTCTTAGCTAAAAGAGAATGCTTACTCTGAATAACATTAACTCTCAGATTTAGAAAAAAATTAAAAAATAAAAATAAAAAAATAAATAAAAAAAATCACCTTGAAGCAAGACAACAGAAATTATGCACTTCTGGTAGGCAACAGGCTGTCACGCTAGAAATTTCTCCAACTCATCTTCCACACAGGGAGGAACTTTCTGATCCTTCATAATTGCTCAGGACAACAGCACACATGAGTTTCTGCACTGAAATTAGCAATTCAGAATATTTTTTTGAAAATTAAAGAGAGAGAACAGACCTATACCTTGAAATTTCTTAATGCCATTCTAGCATCCTGTCCTGGTTTCAGCAGGGATAGAGTTAATTTTCTTCCTAGTAATGGGTACAGAGCTATGTTTGGGATTAGGATGAGAACACAGTTAATGAGAATACAGTTAACACACTGATGTTTTTGTTGTTGCCGAGAAAAGTTTTCAGAGCCAAGGCCCTCCCAGCTTCTTACCCCACCTCATCAGTGAGTGTGTAAGGGCTACACAAGGAGCTGGGAGGAGACACAGCCAGGACAGCTGATCTAAATCAGCCAAAGCAATATCCCATACCACATGGTGTCATGCTCAGCATATAAACTAGAGAGAAATCTGGCCAGGAGCTGCTGCTCAGGAACCAGTTAGATATCGATACTCAGTATTGTGGTCATCTCCATACTTCAGGAGCCATCTATGGGAAACTACTAATAATTGCACTTTTATCTTTTCAGCCAGCCCGTATATGGGGGAGGTAAGTTTCTCCATCCTCCCCTTCTCCTCCATGCAAATTGCAATAGCCCCTTAGAATTCTGAATAAGCTTGAGATGTTCAAATCAGCACATTCCTATTGCTGTATTCTCAATGTGTTTCAGGTCTTCTTTAGGCTTAAACAACTATTTAAGAATATCACCCAGAGATATTCCCTAAGGCTGGATAGTTACACAGCAAGGTGTGCAACAGCAGTGGCAAGTGCCTAGGACAGTGGTCACCTCCAAAATTTTGGGATTTCACCCCTAAGTGCAGAATCTTGAAAAACTGGTAATATATTTTGAAAAAGTATACTGACACCCTGGCAATTCCAGAGAAAGAGACAAATCACATTGAGGTGCTGGATTGTGTCCAAAGAAGAGCTACAAAGCTGGTAAAGGGTCTTGATCACAAGTCTGACAATGAACAACTGAAGGAACTGGGGTTGTTTAGCCTGGAGAAAAGAAGGCTCGGGGGATCTTGTCACTATCTACAGCTACCTGAAACGAGGTTGTAGTGAAGTGGGAGTTTGTCTCTTTTCCCAAGTAACAAGCAACAGGACAAGAGGAAAGGGCCTCAAGCTGCATGAGGGGAAGTTCAAATTGGATATTAGAAAACATTTCTTCACCAAAAGGCTGCCTAGGAAAGTGGTGGAGTCACTTATTTAAAAGACAAGTGGAACCTGGGGACATGGTTTAGTGGTGGACTTAGCAGTGCTTGGTTAACAGTTGGTCTTGATGATCTTAAAGGTCTTTTCCAACCTAAACGATTCTATGATTCTATGTCCCATGCCTACAGAGCCCTGTTCAACACTAGTCAGTACCCTCAAGGGGCAGAGAAGGTCTCTGGATCTGACGCCAAATGACAGGCACTGAGGTTACACCAATTCCTGCAACAGGCACTGCAGCTGACCCAAAGAATCAGCCAGTGCCAGTATCAGTTGCTCCTTCTTCACAAGAAGAAATACTGGAATACAGCTTATTTAGTAAGGGATGAAGGAGCTGCTTCTAAGAGAGAGCAGGACCAAGAGAAGCAGACAAGGCAGACTACTGTGAAGCAGGGTCATCACAAGAACAGGAGGAAGCGAGATGGCCCCTGATTGGAGAAGAGGAGGAAATCATAAATGAAGCAGTAACTACCCAATCTCTATCCCTGTGAGAGAACTGAGAAATATACAAGAGGTTTCAGCCATCTTCCAGGCCAGCACATTGTCACCTGGCTGCTCTGATGCTGGAATAACAGGACCAGTAGCCTACAAGAATAGGGAAGCCAAACAGATGAGATCCCTTTCTAAAGAAGAGGGCACTGATAAAGTGGTTGGAAAAAGGGCACAAGACCTCAGCCTTTGGAGGTGACTCCTGTCAGAGGTAAAGGAAAGGTATCCCTTCAAGGAAGATGTATGTCATTCAGGCAAGTGGACCACTATGGAGAAAGGTATTCAGCACCTGAGGGAATTAGCTATGCTGGAGGTGATTTATGATGATCTGGACAAGAAGCAGTTATTCAAAGATCCAGATGAAGCCAGGTGCATGGGACCAATGTAACATAAGTTTGTATGGACTGCACGATTATTGTATGCTGACTCACTGGCAGTAATGACCCAGAAGGACAAGAAGGGACAAACAGACAAACTGGCTCACCAACTCAGGCAATATAAAGTAAGACTCTCTTCCTCCCTTGTCCTGACTGGGATAAAATTGGTCGAGCAACACAAAGAGGACAGATCTTACTCTTAATAGCTGAGATCATGATCTCAGCTATTAAGAGTAAGCGTTCCTCTGCTCAAGACAGACAATACAGTGGGTATACACTACAGGCTATCCTGTGGTTTTATCTGTAAGATCACAGATAGAGAGGACATGAGGAAGTGCGATGGAAAATATATCTCGACCCTAGAAGCATGGGTATGTGAGTTGCAAGAAAAAAAACAATCAAAAAAGGGGGATTCTCCCAGGAAAACTGCTGTTCCAGTCTCCAGTGTGCAGTTCCCTAGACAGAGTGGAAGGGCTGATCTTACTCCTGCTCTTAATAAAAGGAATTCTGATTCATATTTACAAGAAGTCAGTAGCAAATACTATGACCTGGACTAGAGGGGCCTGGCCTCCAGCCACGTAGAAGGGAAGGGACAGCTGGGTTTACTGCACTGTGTGGATCACATGGCCTAGAACATCAGATGGCCTAGAACATCATGTCTACTGGAGGATAAGGCTCTAGTACTAGACACTAATGAAGTGTATCTTCATGCCATCAAGAGGCAGAATGTATTTGCATTTCTGGAGTGACAGGAGGATCCCAACAGCTGACCATACTGGAGGCTGAAATCAGCCTGACTGGGAAAGAGTGGCAAAAGCACCCATTGTGACTGGCCCACAGGTTCTGTGCATTGTTGGCATAGCCTACCTCAGGAGAAGGTATTTCAAGGGTTTAAAAGGGTACGACATCAGTGGACTTTTGGTTTAGCTGCCTTGGAGATGCAGGAAATTAAGCAGCTGTCTACCTTGCCTGGTTTCTCAAAGCACTCTTCTGTTGTGGGGTTGGTAAAGGTCAAAGACCAACATATACCAATTGCTACCACGACCGTGCATTGGTGGCAATACTGCACCAACTAAGGCTCTTAATCCCCATCCATAAGCTAATTCTTTCCCATCCCACTGTGTGGGGGGAGGGATTGAGCAAGCACCTGTGTGTTCTTAACTTTCTGCTGGGTTATACCATGACAAATCCATTTCTCTTGAAAGGTACTGTTTGCCAAACATTAACATCAAAATGTAAAGGTAATAAAAAGATAGACTGATAAAATTACGAAGTACAACAAATAATTGTTGGAAACTTCAACAGTAACACAGCTAAAAGTAAAAGAAGAGACCAAATTGTGATGTTATTTCGGTTATACACAAAACTCCTACTCCTTTTTCAGCTACATATTATCTGATTTTTTAGGGACAAGTGCTTAGTCTCACATGAATGTCATGTTGCTGAAGAGCAACTAAAATCAGCAGCCAGACCGTGTATGGCCTGGAACATAATTTAGGGGATTAAAAAAGAAAAAGACAAAAATCTTGCAAGTTTTCAAATTATTCTATTTGAGGCACATGAAAGCCATCATTCTACCCCTCACTCTGCTGTTCTTTCTTAAAATAAATAAAACTTAAAACTTATTGAAGCTTTATCTGAGGGCACTAAGGATGTGCTGTCAATGTAAATATTTACAGTTGCTTGGGGCTATTATATTATTTGGCTCCTTGGACAGCTTCTGGGTAGTGCATCACCAGATTCTTCAAACACCTAACTTATCATAATCTCATCTTAATTATCGACAAATCAAGTCCTTAGGTAACTCATCTAATTACATAAAATTGTGCTGGTTATAAGGCATGTGCAATTAATTAGTTTGATGGCACTGAAAACATAATACTGCAACCATGTGTCTTGATGAAGTTTTGTTTTGTGGGTCATTCCAAACTCCACAACCCTAGCTGGTTTCCTTTCGCAAAAATTCGCCTTTTCTCATTATATTTAACCAGCCCACACTATCCTCAAAGCCAGAATTTACTCACTTCTTTTCAACTCACAAATCTCTGTAATGAAAGCAATTCTTTTGAAAAGTGTCTAAAGCGTGTTCCCTTATTCTGCAAGTTTCCCTTCTCCAGAGAATCTGAAAATCCATTTTACTAGGGGCATAAAACTGAGCTAACACAATAATTATTTGAGGGGAAGAGGAAAAGATTTACCATTATCTTCATTAGAAGAGGTTCCTCTGTGTATTTAAAAGTTGCAGAAAATCCCATAATGTTATAGTTGGCTTAGTTTTGCCACTAGCCAGTGTAAGGATGAAAATCCTTGTCCCCCGCATTCTAAATTTAAGAACCAACACTTGGTTTCCCTGCAGGTAAAAGCTCTTCAGAGTAAACTGTCTTAACAACAATTATTCTTGATGGCTTTTAATACCAAATTTTCAAAATTATTCACTGACTACATGCAGGCAAATATGGAAAACAGGCCAGGTTTTGGAAACCATAGAAGCCTTAAAAAATTGCTACTCCTTACACGGAATTGTATTAGTGCTAAACCATTGTTCTGAAAGTCAAAACAAACATTCAGGCAATCTTAGGAGAACAAAAGTCCTTAAAAATCAAACCCTTCAAAGTATACAACACCCACTTTGAAATCTCAAATCTGCAAACACCAGTAGTTGCTAAATCACAGCAGCAGATACTCTAAAATTATTTTATTTAATAAATATAGTAAAAGAGAAAAAATGACAAGCAGATTGAGAGGAATTCCTTTCACTATGCATTATTCCATTTCAGCTTTTTTCATTACTTTTATTTTCCCTAATTAAAAAAAAAAAAAAAACCACCCAAACAAACAAACAAAAAAACCCCTCTTTTCAGTATCTTCTAAATTTTCAGTTGAAATTCAGTAAACCCCTCAGATTAAATGTTGAGGTATTCTACTCCTTGGTAGATTACTTAAATGCATAAAAGACATTTTCATATATGAAATGGGGGCTGAGATGCAAAAAGTAAGCCTTACTTTCATTAGGTTTTACATTTGACAAGGTGTCTTAAACCTGTTTAAATCTGCACTGAAGGAGACCTACAAGCCTTCACAGTCACACCTGCTGAGAGACAAAAGCAAAAAGCCAAAGATCCGAGGACTCTCTTAAGCCTGTTTACTTCTTACCTAGCTTCAACCGTAAGCATATGCCTTAAAACACAATCACTAGAAGAAGTATAGCAGATCTGGTGTAAATTCAAAAATTAGCACAGTTTACGGCTGGAACAGCTCAGAAGTGGGGCTCATTTGAGATGAGTATTTTCATATTTGAAATAAAACCAGTACCCATTCCATCCCCATCACATAGGAGCTTGTAGAGATTACAGAACTGGTCTATTAAGAAAAGTCCTCTTAATCAGTGTAACTCAGAATGAAACATTCAGCTCTGCTGTCATGGGAACCATCTCTTTTTAAAATGCTTTAAAGACACATTTCTATGAAGCAGTCTTTCCAAAGTGTAAGATTACGTTACCAAATACTTAATTAAAATAACAACAACAGGAAAAGGCACATCTGACTTGTATTTATGCACTTAATACTATATTTTCCATAAACATGCTCTTTTAATACTTCACTAAAAACCAAGCCATGTCAGAGCATAAATAATAAACTTCTGGCTTACAATTTTTCATGCATTCTGACGTAAGAGGCCAGGTGCCTGTATACTACTGAACTTCCTTTTCAATGCCGCCTTTCTCTTTTTAGTAGAATTCATCATAGGAATAAAACCACAAAATCTAAACATTAGAACTAAGTCCTCTCACTTGTAATTAAATGTAGACAAGAAGATAACCTGACCAACAGTATAACTTAAGAACATTCCAAATCAAACCATATTAAAACTTGCTGCTTGTCACAAATATCTGATTCCTAGAATATGGAAAATGCTGCCATCCCGATACAATTAGCTAAAATTAATACTTACTACAGTTATTGTTTAATAAATGTTATAAGTGTATATATATATGTTTATATCACATGACATAGATAGTTGGAAATACACCACTAAAAAGGGTGTTGAAAAGCCTAAGCCATCATTTAAATAATATACTTACCTACAGGAATCTCAAGCGAGCTGTAACTTGAGTCACTACCATAAGCATGTAATAATCACAGAATAAAATTCTATAATGTCTGGCTGAAATAAAATGAGACCAGCGTTCTACCTGTGTTATTGGCATATACAAAAGGACATCCTAGGTTGTTTCTGGTCACATGCAGATCAAATTAAGTATCAAAAAACCAAGGAGGCTTATTATGGTCCAAGCTTTTAGAGAGTCTTCTAACACTTTAAATGTAAACAAACAATTCTACACATACTTTATGACAACTAACTCATACATATGCAGATGTTAGAAATTACACGAGAGAAAAACATACTAAATATGTCCCATATAGAGGAGTTCTATCAGATGACCAAACAAATATGCATGGTATACACAGACACATTAGAAAAAGCCTTTACAACACATTCAGCAGTAAAAGGTGCTTTGACTTTGTTTGATAAGATCTATGAATGATTTTTTTATTCTGTAGCAGCTGTTCTCCATTATTACATGTTTCATATATATATATTATTTGTAGCTAGATACAGCATCACACGTTATTTATCAGTATTAATTATCTTACTGTCATGCATTTTAGGATTACAGTGTCTACACTGGAAAAGACAGGTGGGTTACAGAATGGAGTTGTAACATCAGACAGCAAGGCTCAAAACTGACAGGCAATAATTACACGTTCACATTACACAATTCTATGATTAAATTAAAAAAGAGAAAAGCCACTGTGGCAGCATGAAATTTGACACAACAATTCGGGAATGACCAGATCCCACATGACCACATATTCGCCTCTTTTTCTTTTTTTGGTTTTTTTTTTGAGCCATGCAAGTTGAAGGGTCATGAACACAGAGGGTATCAAAACAGCAGACAGGTTAAGACTCAGTGGCAACACAAAACATTTGGGATCAGGTGAATAAAAGACAGAGTCACATACCCATTTTTCCACATCAACTAGCTGTAGAAAGAAAAAGCAAGAAATCAGTAAATCTCTTTCCTTAAATACAGCATATCAAAATCTATTCTGAAGTTAATATTTCACATTTTCAGAAATGTATCTAGTATGAAAGAAAATGTATGCATAGAAGCTATTCTCCTGGTATCTCCTCTTTAAAATACCAATACCTCACTTCTGTCCTTATGGGAAGCACTTCAAATTATTGAAGTCCAAAATGTCCTTCTAAATATCAGCTAACAGGCAGCAGACCCATGTTAAATTTATTCCACACTGTATTCAGTACCAACCAGCCAAAAATACAACAGTTTCCCACATATCTCCATTTTCTCTTGCGTAAAGCTCCGTCCTAAGTGAACATTATTCACGGGAAAAGGTTTAGTGGCTAGTATTCAAGACTTGCCATTTTAATGAATGTCATAAGTATGAAATGCAAAATTAGGGCACACCTGTCAAACCCTGACCCTACAATCTACAGCATAAGAGAGTCTCTTGCATACAAACAGAGAACAGCACACCAAAATGTCATTAAGCTTTTCTATGGGGAATGCAAGAACCACTCCGAAAGCTTGAAGTTTTGTATTAACAAAACTGTTTCAAAGTTCATTAAGTAAACAGATTTTAAATTGGTCTTAAAAGCCTGTGGACCATCTTACAATCTTAAAAAGGATTGAGAATATCTACTAGAACACATTTCAGCTACTAGAAAGGTTAGTATGGCACTATCTATTAAAAACTTAGTTGGCACCACCAGCAGTATATGTGAAGTAGATTTGCCTCTGGATTTAGCACAGAAAACATTGCAGCACATCAAGCCTTCTGTGGTTTTACTGCAGGTACACATTGACCTTTTGTTAGCAGATGTCACATAAAAGTTTAGTAATAATTTATGGTAGCTTAATGAAAATCATGAGCAATTTGCAAAACCAGTAGTAGCTTAATTATGAAATCACTGGAATAAAAGGAAATGTATTTAGTTCTCATCTATTAAAATAGTTTTATTCAAAGTAAATTTTCTCATTTTTCTAATATACATTTCAATTAAAATAGTTTTATTTTTTCAAAATTTTTCAGTCCTGCTAGTACAGAAAGATTAGAAAACACCATCTGACCTGTTAACTGATTAACATAAATGTATAAGCATTTGTTGATTTGACAGTTCCGATCTCTCTTCTGAGATCCGGACTGCACTCAGATTTATAACAGAAACTGGCACATGCAAAAGGCACATTTATTCAGCAGTCTCTCAGGACAACCATTTGAACTATGCATGTGCACATCTCAAAACTTAGTTTGACATCTACATGATGGTCACACAGGAAAGATGCATGCATAATGCATACAAAGAGATCTGCTTCTGAAAGCATGGTACAGCGCACACCATAATAAAATCTTGCATTTTTATTTATGTTTAGGTAGATGTATATACTAATTTTTCTCTTTATCCAAAAACTATCTACCTTTTCAATATTTCTTCAAGTAGAGAAAGCAGAGTCCATCTTAAAACATATATACCTCAAATGTAGTATGCTGCTTAGAAATAATCCTTCTGCACATATCTGGCACGTGGAAGACAATCCCAGAAGAGAACATGATTCTGGCAAACATTAGATACTAAAAAGTAATGGATTTATTGCCATATGACAGTTCTAAATATGGAAATTCTTATCCTACCATGAGAACACCAGTTACCAAGAGGATGAAGGATACAATGTCTCTAGAATTTACTCAGTGGTTGTGGGCCACTTATACTACATTAATTGATCATTTTACAGAAAGCTAAAAGAATCATTTCATTGTCTACTGCTAGCAAGTAGCTGTTACCACAAGTAATTTAATGAGTAGAAAATACAACACTTCAAATCAGAGAGTAGTGCTTTATGGATACTAAAATGGTATGGCATCCATACAGCTGTATGTCTAAGGAACACAGTGCTGTAAAGAGGAAAAAAAAAAAAAAAACGGATGTAAAANCAGTGAGCAGTAATATATCTCTTTAATAAATTTTTCCAAGTTGTACATAACAGAAACCATGACATTATCATATTCAGACAGATAAGGAGGAGGACACATGGACCCAAAAATCATTCTAGTCCAGCAATAGCCATAAGGGAAAAAAAAAAAAAAAACCACAAGGATGCAAAATTCTACCCTAAGATTCAAGCAAAAGATCAAAGATGGCATTTAAAATTGCAAAGTAATTGCTGTTCTCAAGAACACTATACTACAGAGTTTTAATACTTTCCTTAGAAGTCCCCCATGAAGAACACACAGACATGATTTAATAAGTTACTGGAGTGCTAATCCAGAAACTTCAGAGTGATCTGCATTTGGTGACTTCTCTTCAGAGGCACATAAAAGCTCCAATCTTTACAGTCCAGCTTTCATTTTAAATGCATTTAATCCAAAGTGGAAGGCTGGTGTTCCAACATTTTTTTTCTGAGTGCTGCAGATATCCAGCACTACATTAACCAGACATAAAAGCCAGTTAAAGAGAAGGAATATAGTTTGGTTACCCTTATTTTCTCTTGTCACAAGGAGTCATGAACTAAATAAAGACAAACAGAGAAGGACCTTTTCACCATTATGAGGAGTCATTCACAAACTTCCTTTTCAAATCTAGATATGAAGCAAGCTCACAGAACCTCCACTAACATAGCAACATTCATTATCAGTGCATCATTAATTACAAGTGCACAAGGTTGGAAATTAAGATACTTTAAGCCGTGCAAAACAGCCTACCATTCCTAACTCTGGCTTTTGGTTTCTATTTTCTTTCCTCTGCTTGAGCAGTGTACAGAAACACTAAGGAACTTTATTCCACACACTACAGGAGAATCATAGCTGACTACGGTTAGCCACATTCTCTACAACTATTTATGAAAGCTGCAACAGATATATTGCCATGATCCACAGATGGGACTGTGACCTGAAATCTCAGTGAAGCACTGCATTCCAGATAGTGGATGTTTTATTTTCCTCTGCTCTTATACTCATTTTTCTGAACTGAAGCACGAAAACCTTACCATAAAAATAGGATTTTTTTTCCCCCATTTCTCAGTTGAAAACACACAGCTAAGCCTCTGTCTAAAGCTTTCTAATAAAGAGATAAACAAGATGAGAACAACTAGAACTGGATTCCAAAACTAACTGCATTTTTGTTTCTATTACAACACTTGATTATCTTCATAGACACCCTAATATCCTGAACTTCATTCTGAACAAGTTAACTGATGATATAACTGTCTTCTCTTCCACCTCAGTTATTTTCTGCAGCAGGGTTTTCTTTCAAGCTGCTTCCAGAGGTGTGCTTTCATGTCTATTTGGTTTAGCTCCTTCTCTGCATGCAACCTACATAAGGACACTTAACTGAGAAGAAATAAATTATTTCCTCTTCCCCTAAAGTCAGTTTTTATTGACCAATATCCTAGAAAGAAAACTTTCAGCACATTAGAGCTCCAACGGTCATGGTAAGGCCAGAAAAAGGGCTTCCATAAACTTCCAAAATAGCAAGTTTGTCTGGGGTGATAAAAATGTTTGGGTTTACGTCATATGTCCTCATGCATCCTCATTCCAAATATGGTGCACACAAAAGATGAGCCCATGTGCCAGGCTAGAAATATTCGCTTATCACAATTCTGTGATTTGAAATAGATAATGATTTTATTCCTGTCCTTGCCTCTTCCTGAGGATAAGCAGAATGCAAAAATACTGCTTCTGATTTTTTCCAGTACTTACATTTGATCAAAGCGTAGCTGATCAAAGACAAGTCTTATGATTTTTTGTGCCTTACTTGAAATGGCCTGCTAACAATCACTTCTGATGCTAAATAAGGTGCACTGAGGAGAAAATGACAGTATTTGTTACATCTGCAGAAGTTTTTCAAGTTTCACCCTTCATTCTCTGCCCCTCCCCCCCTTCCCCCCCCCAACTCTCCACCCCTTCTCCCCATCATATTTCCTGTTGGCAGCGTGGCATCTCAAAAATAGCTGAGAATAGTAATGATTTTAAGTAGAATATCCTCTGAACTACCTCATCTTTTCATAAAGTCAGTAGCTGGTAAGTCCATTTGCATGATGCAAAGGCCCACACTGCATGAAATGCTTTGAGCTCCGCTTTTTAATCTCTTCTCTCACCTTCCTTTTCTTTCACTCACTTACTTTTTTTGCCGTAAGAAGCATTTAGGTTGTGCAAACTCAAAATTTGGAAGGTCAGACCTTGCAGTAAGTACAAACTAACGTTGCTGTATATAGTATCTCTCTCTTTCTCCATGATATTCTGCTATCTGATGAAGATTTATACAAAGAATTAATGAAGAAAATTACTACTGCAGTATTTTGTTACTTCAAAGAGTTATGCCTAACACCTGTAAACAACTCAAAGCAATGAAAGCACTCAAACTATAGAAATATGAAGCTATTGTTTGGACTTCATTAAAAAAGTACCTCTTTAATTAAAAAAAAACCCTCTTCTTTCCTTACTGCACCACTTGTCAAAAGAAAAAACTTTCTGGTCAGTGATAGGAAATTAAAAGAGCTTTAGTTCATTATATTAAGATACCTGAGATTTGTTTCTGAGACTCTTCCTTCAGTGGGGGTTCTGCTAGCCTGTCATACTCAAAACTGCTTTTAGCTGTCACAGATACATTACAACTAAGCTACTGTAGTGTAAATCAGAGAGCTTAAATTGTCAAGAGTGCCTTTAACTGCCTTTTGGTTTTGGTTGGGTTTTTTTTTTGAGGAAGTACCTTGATAGCTTGTCTTATTCATTAATATACAGAACACACATTAAAACAAAGATGGAGTGTTACCAATTTCTGTTTGCATGAGGTATAAGATTACTTTTCATTTTCATTCCATGCTGAGAAAATGATAAAGCTGCCAGCTCTCCATGTTCTCTTGCTGCTTACTGATACCAAGTAATTAATGAATTCAGAGTTCCACAGCTGGAGTCAGATGATTCAAACATTCAAAAATCCACCAACTAGAGTTGTGATCCTGTCCCAAAAATGCCTCCACTACTTCCCCACAGCATGGTGAAGCTTTTTAGCTCTGTGAGGAAATACGTGTCTTCCCCACCACTTAAACAGAAAAGCAGAATTAGACATGACACTTCCGTGTGATGATTCCTTCACACAAGGCCCTTTGGATCAGAGAAGGTGGTATTTTGCTCCTTTTGGCAAAGACTACTCCACACATAAAATTAGACAGCAGTTTGCTGGTCAGTGGCATGGAAAACAGATTTTATTAAAACAAGGCACCAGGAGAAGTGATTAATCAGCCATGACTGGATGATTAGGTGGGAGTTAATAAGCTTATGATGCAATTTAGCTGGAACTGATGGGAATCCGCAGACAGCATTTTGCTGAAAAATTAAGTTGTCAAATATTGAAGTAGATGCTATGAAATTAAAAATTTTCGTATTACAGAAACAGTGTAGCTTAGAATGCACACACAATGTGTGCAATCAATGCTTTCATTCTCTTAATAAGCTCTGGCATGGATTTATGAGCGCACAAATCTGAAAAACTCCTATCCTTAATTACAATGCTCCACCATGATATGACTGACTTTTAAATAAAAGGTAATGGAGGTATTTGGTTTATGGCTATTTTCTCATGATCTCCAGAAATTATTTCTGTCTGTATTTCAGTGCTTTTCTAACGTAACTTGACTGGGGCTAGCGGCAGGGGGAGACTGATATTTAGAGGAAAACAAGGACATTCTGGACCCAATATTACTACAGGAGTAAAGAAAAGTTAGATATTACTGTCAGTAATTGTATACTAGTCAATCAGATCTGCTCCAAAATTAAGATCTTCTGTCAGTAAGAGGAATGAGAATACAACATATAAAAACTATTGATCCCACAAACCTGGAAAAATACACAGCAGATCAAAAATAACAGCATTAATGAAGGAAATAAAGGCTATCAAAAGAAATTAAGAAAAGATCTTCAAAGAAAAATGTTCCAATGTTAAAGAAATATGTACCTGTCTTTCATTGCTGTACTCTGAAATCAGTGTGAAAATCACTGTCAGGTATGAAGACAGGCTGAGAAAGTTGGGGCTGTTCAGCCTGGGGAAGAGAAGGCTGCATGGAGACCTCATAGCAGCCCTCCAGTATCTGAAGGGGCCTATAGAGATGCTCGGGAGGGACTCTTCATTAGGGACTGTAGTGACAGGACAAGGGGTAATGGGTTCAAACTTAACCAGGAGAGGTTTAGATTGGATATAAGGAAGAAATTCTTTCCTGTGAGGGTGGTGAGATGCTGGAATGGGTTGGCCAAGGAGGTTGTGAGTGCTCCATCCCTGGCAGTGTTCAAGGCCAGATTGGATGAAGCCTTAGGTGACATGGTTTAGTGTGGGGTGTTGCTGCTCATGGCAGGGGGGTTGGAACTTGATGATCTTAAGGTCCTTTCCAACCCTAACTATTCTATGATTCTATGATTCATGTTAAAAAGATAATTAAATCAATGCACAACAATAATTTAAAAAAAAAAAAACCAAACCCTGCTGAACTATGCATACAGGCAACAGAAACTGGTTACACCAACCTGCAAAACAAATGGGACTAAGCATTTCCTCTCATAACTGACTGCATGTTATGTGTTTGGAACCCTCCCTTCAATCATCACCTTTCTGATCTCATTTTCAGGAAGCTTTTTCCAAATCCCAACTACGTTAGGTTCCTTCATACTTGGCTCTCTGTATCTGATTTCTTGATTAGTCTAATCTCACCCACAGTCTGAACTGATCCAGTATAATTTGCCCAGAATTAAGAAGCAAAAGCACTTAAAAGTTCCCTTCAGGAAATGCAGTCAGACTATAGAAAGGAGTCAGTTATGAACCAAAAATTCCTGACTGCTTTAAACACACCGAGGATAAGCATGAGATAAAGAATTTATAAAATGCCTCCTGATGGACTGTTCTCAAACCACTAGCTATATTTGTAGACTTTAAATATTTAGGAGATTTGCATTTCAAGTTACAAGGGAAGCCCCTAAACACTGTCTGTTCCATAAAAGGCTTCAAAGAGTAGCCTGTGTTACAAGATATTTGGAACAAGAGAATCTGTGCTAGTGGGGAGAAAGAAAGAAAAAGAACAAACAAACAACAAAAGAAAAAAAAAACAAACCCAAAACAGAAATGCTTTCCTAAATGTCTTAGCATATAACGAGGGCATTTTTGTACTTCACTGATAAACTGTGACAAGCAGAAATGATGAAATTTTACTGTGAAGATTGACAAATCACTTAATTCCATTAATCCCTTGCTTGAGCTTTTAATTTTCCTACAGAGATCTCTGTGTTAATGCATAATTTTCCTTACAGTTTTACATCAAGCCAGAAAAATACTGAAGCCACTTATGAAACTGATTACTTGGAAAAAGTAGGAAAAGTCACTGAGGTTTCAGAAAAAATCCAAGTAGAAAGTCTATCCTGTGTATTCTTTTCTCGTATCAACCCATGCAATGGTATTCATGAGTTGAGAATGGACTAGGCTGTGTAGATGCAGACATCTATGCTACCAAAAGGCTAAACAGTGTGCAAACTTGGAGTGTCTGTGTTTTAATTGTCATTTTTAGAAAAGTTCTCAGCCCACTCACAAAGTTTTATTTTCTACTTTGCAGAAAAGTAAATACCCTGTGGATGAAGCATTTAAACATTAAGTCAATTTGCTTTGAATTTTCATTGGGAAATTTAAATGGCAGAATTTTAAAAACCTACCCAAAACCTTTCTTAGAAAAACAGCAAAGAGCAAATTCTCTCAGCTATAAACTTCAGGTAGTTCCAGGACAAACTGTATGACAAATATGCAGTTCAAAATTTATTGACTCCAGTTTCAAACCAAACTGGGAAAGGACTCGGCCTTTTGTATCCTCTGAGATCACTGAAGAAAGACAATTTTGGCCTTTCCTCTAGGCAGAGGAAAAGATGGTTACCTAATACGTTCCTCTGAAGATCTCCAAACCCAGCAGGAAGTACTTTCTTTCAAATGAAGGGTTTGTATTTCACCAAGTAATGTACCTAAACAATAGTGGCAGAGGATTAGAAAGCTCTCCTGACATTCCTTGAAACACCCAAAGGATTTATCAGTTACTGACACTATTAAATTCAGACAAATGCACAAGTTCTTTTCAAGAAGTAGAGACCTACACAGTAAACTGCTTTTAAGCATCTGCAAATGTAATTTTAGAAAAAGAGAAAAAAATGCATAAATATCCAGTTACCTAAAATAGTGAGCTGCTAGACAACCTACATATATACGATGTCATGTGAATTTACCACATAAAATAATCGCAACTAAAAAAATTGTGAAAAAAAAACAGTGTTTCCAAATTTGTCCTTTCCCTTCTGCTCTGTTTGTACCATTATCTACTGTGATTCATGCCAACTTTTTTTTAACTAGAAACTTCTTTTAAGAAAAGTAAGTGTTCTGCATATTTATCAACAGACTATCAGTTACTAAAGGCTGCTTCAGGAGTGGAAGCTGCATATACTGCCATAATTACAAACACATTTTGCACCATCAGCACTATCTGCACAAACAAGCATTAACTACAAAAATCATATACACAGCTTGCTGGGACAAGGTCCTGCTGCAGAGTAGCAGCTCAAACACTAAAAGATGAAATCCAGGTTTAAGAAAGGTTGAGTGATTCTGATGCACACTGAGGCAAGGTCTTGGTTTATAGTTCCCACTGAGTTTTGAGCTTCTTTTCTTTTAAATGCTACCTATGGTCCTGCCATTCAAATGTTATCTCTTTGCAGAAGACCATTCACGTTCAAACTTGATCAATATGGAAGTCAATGATGCATATACAGCATCATTAGTATCAAAAGCACCATAAGATGTATGTTGAAACCTGCAAGATGAGAGTTAGAAACAGAATTGCATTATGAAAATCTTGACTGAATTTCAAGATTAGGGTGAGGGTTGTGGTATGGTGCCCACATAACTATCTACCCCGGATTCTAATATTTTTTATATATCATCCAGAAATCTCAGAAGTTACTGAATACAGGAGTACTAATGAATAAATGGCTAGACTCAATTTCCTAAGGAAATCAGGTAAAATTTCCAGGAAATTATTTGTTATGGCATTTCAGCACTTTCACAAGGAGAAAGTATTAAGTGCTGGAGCTCTTGAAACTTGTACAGGAAGATTTGATTAAACCACAGAAACACATAAATAATCAGAGTAAATAAAAAAAAAAATACCAGAAGCAAACCACAGTTACATGTTTCCCTGACCATTGCTAAATTATTCCAGAAAGCTCTGGATTCACTTTCTCAGGATCATTCAGTCTGGTAACTTCAGTGAAAAACAAGGCACTGAGCTCTGAAGAGAGTTCACAGAAAAATTTAATGCCTAGGCTAAGAATAGATAACCTAAAGGCTTTTTCTGGTCTTAAATGTTTTCTAAAAAAGCTAAGGATTTCCCTTTTCATATTTCACCTGCTTTTCTAATAATAATAGGTTACACCCAAAACCCAAGCCAAAATAATTACAAAATAATACCCTAGGCTATAGGTCTATCTAGGACAAAGCAGCTATAATTCTGCTTGCCTCAGAGACCAGGGCCAGACTCTGGGCATACATGTAATGATAGTCTTCATTTACACAATTGTTTACTAATAAAAGAGGTTGTGGTTTTATTTTTTAAACCAAAAGCATACAATCAAGTTAGAAATTTCAATGTTTTAATAAACTGCCAGAGCTAAGTATAGTATTTTAAAGGGAAATGAAACTTCAGAGTACAAAGTAACTACTTGGTACCTAGAGCTAGAAGAAGCACTTTCCTTGCTACAAGGTTTTACCCATTTCCCACTGTTGTCTGATACCAGCATTTAGCTGATTCAGGATAGAGACATGGGTATACTCAGATTAATGGATCACTAATCTCCTCAAGTATGGAAATTCTAGATTTGGGATTCTTGCACTAAACATGTTGGTATTTATTGCAAAGGTACTCCTGCAGATTTAATAAACAGTAATTGAGAATTCAAATTAAATCCAGTTATTGCACTTACTTATTCTTTCTTAAGCACAAGAAAGTTCCTTCTTGTTCTGATACAAGTCAGCATGACCTTTTCATCATATTACTCAAGCATTTCATCACTGCTGACTTACCTGTTATATAACAAGAACATCTGCTATATAAACATAGCATTCAAGAGATAATATACCGCAAAAAGCAAAAGAAGCACAAGGAAACCACTTTTTAAACACAGCAGCCTTACTGATTTCTAATGTAATGAAAAGTAACTGAGGACTAGAAAGGCC
The DNA here is from genome assembly GCA_002631895.1 of Agapornis roseicollis. NCBI lineage: Eukaryota > Metazoa > Chordata > Aves > Psittaciformes > Psittacidae > Agapornis > Agapornis roseicollis. The sequence continues at coordinate 12,099 of NDXB01012242.1, read as the reverse complement.
TCCCTTTGCAGGAGTCTTTTTACATTAGAAAACTGAGGTTATACTGAATCCCGTGTATAGTAACAATATCACAAGAAAACTGCTACACTTTCTTCTCCTAAATGAAAGAAAACACTGTTATAAAGTAAAAAATTGATGCTGCTCTAGGAAGGTAATAGTGCTTCAGATGCATGCACAAAATTGCCTCTGCTCATAAAGCTTGAAGTAACTACATTAGTCATTAAATACAAAATTCATGTGTTCTAGCAGTTACTTCAAGCAAACAGGAAGCTGCCTACATAAGTACCTACCCCATGATAGATAACTAGAAACACAAAGGAAAACGTTACCTATTGTTCATACAGATACCAAAAGTTAGCCATGGTAATTTATCAGCAAGTACGTAGTCAGTCATTTTAGTATTATCATTATTCTGGGCTTCCAGAGACTTACTAGAAAGAAAAATAACAACACTGACAACAGTATGACCTTGTTCATCTACAAGCTACTATTTTCAAGATTATTCCCTTTTAATACCAATATATCAGTAAGCCAGACATTCACAGGCAGATTCCTAATTTGCACAGAAGTCAGTCAAAATTTTTGATAGAAATATATTCATTATTCAGTGAACACCAGCTATATGGGTTGGTATAGCTGTAGCTCTATCTTCTGCTACTAATGGGATTTAATAGGTGTTGAGAGCACAGTAAACTAGTCTGTAAACAGGTAACAACCACATAATGACCACGCTCAGACTTTGTTTTACCTTTATTGTGTCCATCTCAGAAGACCCTTAAGTACAGAGCACTGTATGCTGGGTCAAGTGCCATCACTTTTCTTTAGGCAGAGAGATGAATGTCCAGAACTCTAACCTTCATGGTTACGCATAGAAAACATCACTAATTGTTTCCAGGAAATACCAGATTACCATCAAACACATTTCTTCCACTTGGAGCTATGTAGGTCCCATGAATCACTGTGCCCTTTTTTTATTCACATCTAGTGCAGAAAATAGTCCAGAACTAGTGCAAAAGTTCTATTTGAGACTTCTACAAAGCCCTCCTTAGCTTACCACAGAATCCCAGAGCTCACATTTTCTAACCTTTCTGCAGAGAAATTCATTCTTTATCTCTGGATGTGACCTTGGTATTAAGAGTAAATATTCACTTAACAGTTAACCAAGACTGATAATGACAGCCCAACAGAAGACCTGTACATTAATGTTATGGTTTTTTAAGAACTTTCAATACTTTGTATTCAAAAATTTAGTTGTTTTTTTGTTTGTTTGCTTGTTTTTATTGACTCTATTCTGCCCTACAGCATTAGTTTAACACATACTCCCCCCCTACATTTTGTTTTGTTTCTGCCCACATCTAACAGGAATAAGCAGGAAGAAAACTGTTGCTCTCCTTCACCCATATGACCCTACTGAGTTATCACAGCACATCTTTGGGTTTGAACTGCAATATTTGACATGAAGCTTGTATCTTCTTTTTATTTTTTTTTTTTTTCCTGTGGTATCATCTCCTTTCTAAGATGTGCTTTTCATTCTCTTGCTGTTGGAGTAAGGTGTTGGAACAAACTGTCACTGACAGCCCAGACTTTGGACCATCCATAGAACTGCTCCTGGATTTCATTTCCCAGGTACCATTTTCAGCCTCAGTGCCTGGCATTTTTTGGACTGACTACACTGTGTTAAAGTTTGCTTTCTCAAGGTATTCCCAGAAATATCAGAGATATGCTTCTCTCCTGCCAGCTTGAGTGACAGACTTATGGTTAACCCCTGCTTCTCTTTTATCTGTGTAACTCCTGGGCTTACAGTCACTCTTCTTCACTTACAGTTTATAGGATTTCAGCTGGAGTATGGCATTCAAATCCACCTTAACTGGGTACATATGGAACACTCAACTATATTATAATAAATTAAATTAATTACACAGCAGAGAACATTAATTACACTACTATAGTTTACTTGTGAAGCAATTCCTATTAGGATAAATAATAATTTAATTAATTCCTATATCCTTCATCTTCCAGACTGTATAAAGGCACTAGTTTCCACATTTCTTATCCACAAATACTCAACACCAATCTATTTGCAGCTCTAAAGATGAATTATAGAGAAAAACAACACACAGGTCATTTTTAGACTACCTGACAGTCTCTCTTGATATAGACAGAAATGCTCAGAAAGCTTAGCTGTTCTGAACTTTATATTTCACATTATAAGATCTCAAATTAAAACATTCTTGGAGTTCTACGCTAACCCACAACACATTGAAATTGTTGGGAATTTTCAACTCTGGAAAGCTTCAGTGGAAGCTGGAAATATTTCTCAATATGAGACCATTACTACAGCAAAGAAGCTTGTGCCCACCACGAAACCTGCGGTACACATTTCATGAAAACAAACAAACCAACCAACCAACCAAACAAACAAACAAACAAAACCAACACAAAACCTGTATTTTGCAAGATAAAAAAAGTGAATATTTAATAACTTACCCCTTCTGCTTTTTCTTCTGTGTTGGCCAGCATTTCTTGGAGGGCCCGTACTGACAGAGACTGCTCCAGCACAAAGGTGCAGATGGACAAATCGGGTGGAACATTCTAAGTGAAAGAAGAACATGCAATCACATTAGTGACAGATTTGCTAAATGGCACATTCCAGTGCTTCTGTTCTCCCTCAATTTCCATGAATTTGAAAGTTCTGCTGCAAAAGCCAGCCACATACAGGGCTACAACAGTTATGGCTGAGCCAGCAAGAGGAGGACAGTGATTCTTCCCCTCTGCTCAGCATTTGCAAGCTGACATTGGGGTATTGGGTCATTGGTATTGAGACACTGGGAGGGAGGAGGAGATTATCAGTCTTTACACTATAGGTTGCAACCAGACATCATCTTTATGACGGTTTCCAGGTCAAGATGAATTTTTTGCAGTGGAAACATTAGTCATTGAGTAACAAGCCCAAGCCAGCAGCTTCTCAGCCCTGCAGGGCAGTATGCTTTACCATATTCTGTTCTAAGCAGGATAAAACTAGAGTCTTATAAAAATAAATATTTAAGTTATCATGATTAGGAAAAAAAAAAAAAATCACTGTGCTACCAAAAAGAATTTTCCAGATTATTATAAAAATTCCTAGTAAAACTGAAACAGGTTTGCAATAGAAATGTCTAAGCTAAAAAGTAACAAAGTAACCCTAAAATTAGATTTTATGTGGGGATCTTTTCTTCTCTTGGTAGAATATGCAACCCCTACACACCTTTTCTTGCCTCCAGAAATTCTTTCATGTTCCTTCTCTTTTTCTTTTCATCTTAGTTGCATATTTATTTTAGGAATGCTTTTACTGACTATTGGAAATCGGTTTTATACATCATAAATACTTTTACCGCTAAAGCTGTAAAACTTTACATTTATTCAAATTGTTCACAGTTTGAAGAAGCCTCTTCCAAGGCCTCAAAAATTAAACTGCAAAAGCTAGCTGCAAAACCATTTCATTCCCTGTTTTTCAAGAGGGTTCTGCTTTTAGTTTACTCAGAATAACTCACACTTTCAATACTAGCTTATTAAATTGTTGTTCATCACTCATCACTACTGTAATTTAAGTCTATTAACTAATTTTAACAATAAATCCTTTGTTGCTTTCCAGTATTTGTATTTCAATAAATTAATATAAACTTGTATTTGAAATTAAAGCTTTAGCCCAATCAAAAAGCATTAAATATCATCCTTTTTTGTATGGGATTTTGACTGACTTATGCAGTAATACTTAGGCATGAAATATTTTTATGCCAACACTTTGTATCAGGCCTCTACTTCACTTGTTAGTGTTCTTGCTAGCATTTTTCTTTTGTAGTTACAGACACTACAACAGTCATTTTTATACTACTACTAGGTCAACAGACAACTAATTAGATTCTCTTCAAAACATCCTTGTAATGCAAGTACTATCATAAGCCCATACTTTACAAAGCATGAAAGAGAGCACTCAAAGATCACAGGTTGCAAGGTGTTGTTTCTGCTCAGCAAACATGAGTACAACTCTCTGTTCTTGAAAGCCTCACAGAGATGAACTGCTTGACAGTCAATCTGCTCTCAATACTCCCCAGTGAAGACTAACTGACAAACAAGTCTGAAGAAAACAGATGATGCTACATTTTCTACATCTGTTTGGTTACAAGCAAACATAAGCAAACAGTCTCCGTAACAATGTTACTACAGTTACTAGTATTATTTAAAGCACGATTTCTGCTGACAGAATGTTTTGCATGTTTCACATACAATTTTGTGACCTATCATTTCTTTTTACTACTAAATCTACCCTACAGGTTATACACCCTAAAATGCAGAAAATCTTGCATCATTTCACAGTGATCAAGCCAACATAACTAGGATACTCCTCCTTCATCAATTCCATTCTTCTTTACATTCAAGACAGCCATAAGTATTTTCTTCTCTCCCAATTAAAACTGCCAATGGAGTCCAAATGAACATTTTTCAGCTACTCTCATAGCAGGTGAGTAAGACACACTTTGAGCAGCCAGAGAGCAATAAAGGAGACCTGTATGAGATGATCTTGCTTTAATTAAGTGAAAGAGACTTCTTGCAGTCTAGCAAAATGTTAGAACCAGTTTCTTTTTCTTGAGACAAAAGAAAGAATACATCATCCTCCCTCGTCCCTCATCTCTGTTGCACAAATGGCTAGATGCTTGGCAGCCCTCAGAGAGCCGAAGGAAGCCCTAAGAGCTCAAGGAAGACACATCTACTAATGTTTGCAGTGAGTGCGTGATTTGGACTCTTCCTCTCTGTCAGTTTCTCACCCAAATCTGCTCTACTGAAGACCCCACAGGCAGGGCTGCATACACTCTACAACCACCATGGCATGGACATACATGGGACAGATGGAGAACTGCCAGAATATTTAATGCGGACAATTAGATCTCTGCACACCCCTATACAGTCTATTTCAATGATGTTACCTATAAAGTTCTGTATTTAGAAGATGAGGCTTCAGGCTGATATACAGACAGAGATTGATGGTTCCTATATGGAATAGCCCCCCAAAAAATAATAATTCCAACAAATTATACTAAAAATATTATTCACAGTGCATTTTCCATATAATCAAAGCATAAAATAAAAATGAGGAAGAAAAAACCACCACCTTTGCCAGTCCTCTAATTCTCTACCTATGTCTCATATTAACTCACATAGAGATGGAAGATGAAATATGAAAAGTAAAGGTATTCAGTATTATATGGCAGCCTAGCATTTCCTACTGAAAGATATTTTCATAGAAATTACATTATAGTCTTTAGTTCTCAATCTGGAAAATTACTGCATAATCCAGAGGCTGCAAGGAAAAACTCAGTTTTGCAGTATCAGGCTTTTTTCAGGACAGGTCAAATGTGTAGGCAGATAGTTTAGTGACTGCTTTGCTAGAATACGAACACACTATTCAACCATAAAGAATTTTGAGAAAACATTTTGCTGTCTAACAACCACCCACCAATGAAGTTTTACTAAAAAGCAAAACCACTTTTAACTACCTGGAAATTTTCAACAGCTTAATGGCAATAATAAATCTTTATTTTGAGAATGGAACACAATTAATACCCAAAAGGATGACCAGTGCTCAGAAGCAGATGTCTCACCATGACTCACCATGAAAACCATGAAAAATAAGAAAAATGGTTCATATTCTAAATGGGTTTATTTTGTTTTGTGACAGAATATGTAATGAGGTCCCTGTGCAGTCCAGGGAACCTGTATCACTTATCTTTAATGTGAAAGATAAGTGGAAAATTATGATAAACAATGGCAGTATTAAAAATAGTTACTTTTTAATAATGTATTGGAATGCATTGTACATATAAATGAAATGTAATATATTGTATAAAATAACACATTTTGATACATTTGCAAAATCAATTCTATTTTAATGATTTTTAACATAAAATATACCCAGTGACTTAAAAAGTAGCAACTTTTTTTCCCAGTATTTCTCACAGTTTAAAACATTACTGATTTTCTGTTCTTCTTTGCAGTTTTCTCTTACCACTTGTCTATATAATCTAGTCACTGACAGTTACAACCTAATATGCATGTAGGTTGATAAAAAAAATAGATTGCACAAACTAGAAATCGTGTACGAAACTTCAAAAGCAGACTCATCAGTGCTGCTAACACAAAAATAAATTAACTTTTTCTATTGATCCTTCATTATTGTTTGTAATAGCACAGTCAGCAAAACTAGACCAATTAATGCAGTGCTTTTCTTATCTGCAATTTTTAAAGCATGCCTATTACTGGAGTAATTGCTGGATTATTTAGAAAATTTGTGTGTCCCTTATTTTTCCTGCCATTTTAAATTATATTTATTGTGTACACTAACCTTCTGTAGCAATATTTGCACAGTAAATTATGCCTTACTCTGTGGGAAACAGATTTGCAAATTAGATAATCATACCCTACATTAAAAAGGTGTTTTGAGTAAATCTTTTGAAATGCTATTTAAAAATATTGCTAACTCTAGTTCAACCCACAACTGAATAATGGATACTGGATCCATTCATTACACATTACTTCAGTTTTTAATGAATTATTATTCACAAGCATACTGCACTCCAGCATGATGTCAATGAAAGCAACAGGCTGAGATGTAAAATTTTGTCCTGCTGCCATTACTTTGATGATCAGACAGTGCTAACAAGCCACAATAACATGACCTGCGTGTATAATTTGATATATATATAGTCTTGTGAATGTAAATTTCTGCCTTTCACAAATACTAGTCTAAGACTGAGGAATAATAAATAGCATCAGCAAACACAGTTCTGCCTCTAAGAATAAGCAGTTTTACCTCAGCTTTATTTCTATTCCTAGTTATTTGCAGGCTTCCTAGTTGTTTTCCTAGGCTCAGCTCATGGTTATTTTTATTTCTCTTCTAACCAAAATCCCAATGAAAATTCACTTGCAGGTTTTTCATCTTAACTATATACTAAATATTCACACATCAGTGCCTTAAGAGCCACCTAACTAAGCAGCCTCATTTATGAAGCATCCACAGTTTACATCAGTGCCAAAAATTGAGATGTGGGTGTTCCTAACTTTTTTTAAAACTAACACATTTATTAGATGCCTAACTTTGAGAATCCAAGTAGGAGGATTCAGAAAATTAATTTTATTACAGAATTAAGCAAAACATCTGTAGTTCTATTTGTGGGAATGGCCTTAAAGAAACTGTACCCATCATCTATTTTCTAGTTACATTTAAATTTATACATCTCAGTCTTTTTGTCAGTTCTTTTTAATTAAATGAGATTCTGTCTGGTGACAGTGATGAAACACAGTCAGTATTACCAAGCAAAAATATCCCTTTCTAGGACTTCACATAGAAGGCACAGCTTTCCATGTTTTCAAGCTTGCCATCAAAAAAATATATAGAAATACATGGCTCTGACTACAAGTCCCATCAGCTAAATAGGATGAACCAGAGTCACCAAATCCACAAACAGAAAAGACAGAGTATGAATTATGAGTGTTACACTTTCAGCTCTAAAAGAGAGGAACTTTCAATAACTGTGTCAAGCTCCTGACTGTTTATTGTTGGAAGATCATGAGGCTTACATGGCCGCCTCCTACAAAAAGCTTGCTCTCAGTCACTTAGTCTATTTCAGTGTGAAACAATCACTTTCTGTACAAGACATTCATAGGTGATTCCATCCAAAATAGTTGTTTCCATCAAAAGCAGATTAATTTACAACAGTCAAAACTTTTTGTGATAGAATCATAGAATAGTTAGGGTTGGAAAGGACCTTAAGATCATCTAGTTCCAACCCCCCTGCCATAAGCAGGGACACCTCACACTAAACCACGTCACCCAAAGCTTCATCCAGTCTGGCCTTGAACACTGCCAGGGATGGAGCATTCACAACCTCCTTGGCCAACCCGTTCCAGCATCTCACCACCCTCACAGGAAAGAATTTCTTCCTTATATCCAATCTAAACCTCTCCTGGTTAAGTTTGAACCCGTTACCCCTTGTCCTGTCACTACAGTCCCTAATGAAGAGTCCCTCCCGAGCATCTCTATAGGCCCCTTCAGATACTGGAAAGCTGCTATGAGGTCTCCATGCAGCCTTCTCTTCCCCAGGCTGAACAGCCCCAACTCTCTCAGCCTGTCTTCGTATGATACTGTCTCTGAAAACTGTAATGTCTCCATGTTTTTGGAAGAGTGGGAATGGCCTTTTATCACAAGTATGCTTTATCACAAGCATCCTTTATCACAAGCATCCTTTATCACAAGTATGCTTTTCATTTTTTCTAGGAAAAACTCTGAATATCTGGTCAAGTTCTACTTTCTAATTTTTTACATAGTAAGAATTTCCTTGTTACCAATTGAAGCTTTAAAGATTCCTTGTTCACAGGACAGCTGTTCCAGGGGAAAAAGCTGAAAAACTTACAGGATTAGCCAGAGAATGAAGCCAGAATAGGGTCCAAAATAAAAACACCACAAACCAAGAACAAGGGAAAAGACCATTAACACAGGTCAAAATAGCTAGTGGGATAACTGCAAATGTATTGCAATCCATTCATTTTCGAAGCCTAGAACACAAGACAGCTCTAAGTCCTCAGCGGTTCTTATAATCATATTACTTGCCTTAACCACTAAGTGCTGATAACCTGCATTATAACAGATCTTCTTTATCTGACCTAAACAACCTGTTTTAATTTTTCAAAATAGATCCTATTCTCGTGGTCACATATACAAAGTTTCCCCATTGTACCCACATTTCTTTGTGCAAAATTCTCTCTTAAATGAAGCATTAGATATGACAAACCTAGCAGTGAAAAAAAATCTCAAACAATCTTCATGTTGACATAGCAAAGATAAAGACCCATCTACAGAAGTCTTCGTCTTATCGCAAAGAGTTACTAATTTTTAACCCATATGAGTTATGACAACAGTGAAGACCAAAATCCTTCCCTACTTTTATTTTCAGATGACTATGAATGTCATCTGCTGGTCACAGTGGAACAGTTCACTGGCAAAGCAAAATGTATTACCTGAAACTAGGGCTCTACAAACTGAAAGTATAACAATATTTTGAAGGAAACTGCTTCTTGGTTTTCTCTTCTCTCACAACCTCCTTTAAAAATCCATAAGAAACCTATACTTAGGCTGTTGTTACATAGGCACAATTATATTCTTTACTTTTATGCTTGGAAAGAGCATCAACATTTCATGCTATAATTCTTCAGTTTATGCTCTTCAGTAACAGATTTGTTCCAGAGAGCTGTCAAGGGTCTTGAGGCTATTATTAACAGAACAGACTGTCTTCACTGCTTGGAAGTTGTAATTCCCAGTATGATGTTTACTTTCTTTACAGATTTAGGGCCTCATACATTCCATCTCTAACAAGGGTAAGGAAAGAGGTAGTTTTCTCTTACATTCCATCTCTTCCCTCTGGTCTCCCTTCTAGTTACGCATTAAGTCCAACATATTGACATTACTGAAGGCTACTTCTCTTTTTTAACTGTTCCCTGAAAATTTAAAACTTTTAGCAACAGATAAAAAGTAATACAGGGTAAGAAGCCATACAACTGCATTTCAGCCTTGGTGAATAAACCAGGCCAATCAACAAAACAGACATTACAACATACGCTGCTCTAGCCAGAAGCTTAGATTAACATTAGCTAATACGGTATCACCCTAAGGCAGTGTAAATGCGTTCATTTTAAGGTAATTAGGAAAATTCTATGCTAATTAATAAAATAAAAATTCTCATAGGATAAACAGTACTACAGAGGTTCTAGGCACACATCCAAATTAACAAAACATTTTCTGTTTAGCTTCATGCTGATTCTGCAAATTCTACCTTATTATGCTAATCGTTTGTGTATTACTCAAAACTTTACAATTCCCTTTTATTCTTAGAGATTATGTTATATATAGCTACTGCAACAAGTAATGGAAAATTCTATGGTATTATGACTTGGGAGGGTACTGTTGCTTTAGAACCTGGAAGAAGTAGCTACTTTTTGATTCCTGATTAGAAAGATGATCTTTATAAAATGCTCTTTTGCCCCTTTCTGGAAAGCATAGCAGACACCCAACAGGAAAATCCTTCTAATCTCTCACTAGATTTATTTTATTTTTATGTGTATACACACATTTGTTATTTATGATGAGCTATGCTCATTAAAAAAAAATCATATTTCAAAGCAGGAATCCTATATTTTTTCAGGGTCAAACATGCAGGGTAAATGTGCAAGTCTTTTGTGGCTGTAATAAAGAACTGACATAGCCTAACCTGTCTCAGTAGAAATCTTACCATTGCATAATAAACAGTAAGTCATTATTTGCAGAGAGTCTCTTATTATTAATTTTTTCCCAGAGCTGAAATCTTCACAGTGGAATTACAACATGTAAAAATGAAAACCAAATAAATATCAATACTAACCCTTCCAGAATACCCTACACCAACTCTAATGAGGATTTAATTCACTATGTAGTGAGAAAACAGGCCTACAAGAAGCAAAACCTGCATACTTATTTCATAACTTATCAACTACAAAATAAAATAACAGACACAAAATTTTATCTTAAAAGGATTTTATTGCACGTTTTCAACTAGCATTCTTTCTATTTTATGTTACTGAAACCAACAGTCAACTGGGAAAATTGGTGCCTATCAAATATTGCTGGAACTGGGGACTGGGGAATTTATGTTCTGAGTCATCTCTGACTTGTCCTTAAACGAAGGAAAGGAGATGCATCATCAGCTCTCTCCTGGGCAACACAGTTTAAAAGCAGCAAAGCATACACAGCTATCAAAATCCTTTGTGGTAAGATGTAACAATGCACTTAGGCACTTACAGTACTAACCCGCATATTGGCAGTATTTTCTTCATACCTGTGCAAACCAGATCAGTTTTTCTAACTCAAATGAATAATGCATATATTTTTGAGTCAGTATTCATTCATATGCTTAATTAAAAAAAAATATTCAAAACAAATTAAATACAACCACCCACAGAATTTTCAGCCTACCCCACCAGCACTGCAGAAGCTAGATGTACTTCATTCAAATTTAGGTGTGCCATCCCCTAACAGCACAGGCTGTCTGCCAGGAAATTCTTCATGCATTCAGGGACATATACTGTCAGAGTTTCACTGCTTATGAAGAGTACAATAATATTTTCAAGAATAAACATCTATTTTTAAACAAATCCTCTCACCATGTATACTCAGAAATTGTGGTTTGTCTATAAATGTGTAAACGTATAAAACCCCTGCCTGAGTGTGCATGGCACTGCATTTGAGCATACACTGCATAATATAAAAACCACCCATTTATTTTACTATGCACCAACTACAAAATCACAAAGCTTGTAAGACTAATTAGTGATTATTTGTTCAGCTTCTTAAAGATACAAATTCTGTCCTATTTTGGTCTAAGGTGTATGTGTCAACATGCTTTGGTTATTTTTGGCTGCATTTTTGCTTCCAGATGGAAAAGCTGGTGTAACCTCATTCTTGCGTCTGATTTTAAGTAGCAGAAGACCTGTAGGAATGCACTTTTAGGGGTGTTTCTAATATATTGCCATTGACTAGAGACACAGATCTGCATATTACCATGACAATTTAAAGATTGGAAGTATACATTCACAGTATAAATTCACAGTATATATTCAGTATATATTCACAATTTTACAGCTGAATTTAAGAATTTTAGGCAATTGCAGTGCAACTGCTTATCATGGATAAAGGAGAAGTGTAATGTCAGAAAAATGTATAAGCTTTCAATGGAGATAATATATAAAAATAAATCACTGTCAGATAACTGTATTACAATAATGGCAGTAAGAAAGAAGTGTTTCTCAAACATCTACTTGGTAGGTATATCTCATAAAGCCTTCTATTTATGTGGTCCCTGGGGTCATTTGGTGTTTCTGTGTCAGCTTTGCTGCTGTAAAATCTGCAGGCTAGATATGTAAGAAGCTGTAGCATATGTGAACCAGAATAAAAGAAGAGCAGCTAAGCATGCGTAACTACAGGACCAGGTCTCTCACAGATCATCAGATGTTGACACAAAAGACAGACCAGGAACAACT
>NDXB01012241.1:7361-21068 GCA_002631895.1 Agapornis roseicollis | reverse complement strand
CTGGCCACAGCTTTTTTTTTTTTTTTTTTAATATTCCTTTTATTTAGTGTAGAAATGACAGAGAAACATAAGGTTGCACAGCAATTATTCTGATGTTAACTAAGACCTTCTTCTGAACACCCCATTTGCATTGACACCAATGTCATCCATCTGCCTCAGAAAAATTGTGCTGCTCAGTAACCTTTCAGGACTCACTTCATCATGCCTCCTTTTGTTTACAGGTGCCTACCACTGGGGAGTGGGGAGCATTTACCACTCTGATAACGCTGTATAAATAGGGAGTTTGGATTTCTGTAACTTTTTAAACTGCTTTATCAGGGGAATTGTTTGTTTATTTTTACAGCTACTCAAACCCATGCAACAAAGCAGCTGGGAGACAGAGCTGCTCAAAAGACCAGTTCAGATTAACACAGCTCATAAGCAATTCTAGCAGTACAGTTGTACTAACATTAAGCGGTTGATGTGTTCCAATACAAAATGTTCTTAAATGAATTGTTGATATAATCTCACAAAAATATGTATTAAAATCCCTGGTGTTGGGCAAATGCATTTGAATATGATGCATTGAAGCCTTGAGAATAAAAGTGAGATGCTTCTAGAGAGCTACTCTTGTTAGGATTTATGGGGGACACAACACCATATATCAAAGGACTCCGAGGAGCCTCTTATGATTGTAAAATGTCCTTGAAGAGGGAAGTTGTTGCATGTAAAAGAGAAAGGTTATATGCCACTTATACTGGAAATAGTTCAGTATTCAATTTGGGTGGTGATAGAAACAGTGGAAGGGAAGTGAGACAGCTCAGGAAAGAACCTGGTCAACAAATGAAAGCCCAGAAAATATTGCAGTTGATTCACAAGAAAAATCATGACTGACAGCTTCAGTCTTTTTTTCCTTTCTTCTTTCTCTCTTCTTTCTTTCTTCTTTTTTATTTTGTTTTGTCTGCTTCAACCAAAGCTCTTTTCTTACTAAAATCCTAGTGAGAACAACAAATATCACTTGTGTCATATTGCTGAAGAAACATACAAGCTGTTGTCTTCTGTTGCTGGCATCTTTCCTTTTTATCTCATGAAGGCATCACTGCCCTTTCTGCTGCTCACACTGCCTTTTGATCTTTCCACCTTGCTGTTTCCTCTTGTGATATCACAATTTGATATACTCCACCGCTCCAAGAGAACAGTATCCACCTAGGAAAAATTAAAAAAGACAATGTATCTTTTTTTGTATCACCAGGGTTCATCAAGATGAAAGAAAAATATCCCTGTGCAAGCTCAGAAATTGTTAAAGAAAATAAAGTCAAGGAAAAAAGAAAAAGGAAGTCAGAGATGAATGAGAATAGGCCTCTGTCCCTGATTATAAATACAGTGTGAAGTGACTCACTACACTACTACAAGGAGTAGTAGTAGGCTGTAGAAGCAGACACATAGAATTACAGTGTTTGAGCTGAGAAGCGATCACCAAATCATTCATCTGCTCTCCCATATAACAGAAACCATTGAATTTTACCTCCTATTAACCCTAATAATTTGTGCTTATGTCAAGTGTAGCTTCATTCCAAAGATATCTATTCCCTGAGTAATCTTGAGGCAATGTGAGATAGGTCACAATCAGCACATTAAGACATCCTTTGATCTCACTTTTCTTACCGTATTATGGCAGTAGCAACAGCACAGTGATGAGAGGGAAACCAGTATCACTTCTTTTGCAGGTGCCTAGAGTGGCATGATGGCACCATAAAGCAAACTGCAATTATGAAGATGATTCTTCTTAATACATCACAGCCTTCTACACCTTTCATTAAGTCAACAAGGGAATAAAGTTGCATATAAAGGTTCATAAAAATCCACTGCTTAAAACCTTCTTTTAACAGAAGTATTACAGCTTAATGCTCTTCAAAGCACAACATATCAATCATTACAAGGATAAACACAAAATAAGCAGTCTAAACTCACATTAGCACTTTTTCTGCCTCTTAAGTCTGGTGAGATGCTGCTGCTGTGAGGTTACAGCATCTCCTTACCTGGGGAAGTGGCAAACTCATCACAAAAAGGGTAAACCTGCTGTGTCACCAACACAATTGTACGCAGGACTCTTGGACTAACATGATTTTATCACATAAGTACTTCCAAAATAAGCAATGGGATGTACCACCAATGTTCTCACCATGGTTTTTTTTACTATCTTTGGCTACAAAGAATCAAGGAATCTGTGCCAAGCTCCCCACCCTACTCCACGCTGTGCCCTGGAAATAAAGTCAGGAGGTAGCCTTGATGAGCCTTTCCATGCTGTGAAAGGAGTCAATGCAACCTCTGAAGTAAGAGGGGAAAACTTAAATGGCAGTTGTCCAGCTGTGCCTCTTGCCCAGCAAGGGCAAATTAGGTCATTCCCAGACCAGTTTCACTGAGCACCATGACTTGGAGAGCTGCCCAGCTGCACTGAGCTCCTCACTCTGCCCAATTTAGTCTTCAGGATTTCAAAGACCATGCCATAGATAATGCTGGAAGTATCTCTTTTTTTTGTGTTACATAAGAAATAAAAGACCCTTTGGTATGAATCCATGTGCAGTATTTCATGTTCATGACTACATCTCATTTTCAGGATCTTTTATCTATATTTTCTATCTTTTTTTCTTTTCTTCAGTGGAAGAACCAAAAAAGATGTTTCATTTTGGTTTGCTTTATAGAGAGGATAAGGGATCCTTAAAATGAGAAACCAAAATTCTACAGTTTCTCAAATCCCCACAAGTCCAACATTAGACTCAGAACGAAGCATAACTTAATTTCCAAGTTAGAGATATTTTAATTTTCAGTATTTCCCATGAAAACATTTTAATTGAGATGCAATTGAATTTTTCTCACAAAATTTTTAAAGTATAAAAAATTAACATGGTTTGTCCTTGAACCAACTGCCACATTGCTCTGATTTTCTGTTTTCTGAAGTTACTTTTATGATAGTCACTTCAGTGATTTAAGTGATTGTTTTAAAAAATACAAAGTGTTGGATTTTTGAAGCACTCTGAAGGTAAGGGAAGAATGGATGAGTGTACCCACTCTCAGCTAAATTGTAATTCAAGGAGGTCTCCAGATGGGCTGGGGAGTGTAAGCCTTGCAGTGCAGTCATGTTGGTATCCCATAGGGCACAGCAGAACAATCATCCCACAGACCTCATGGAAAGCAAAGCCAAAAAGAGTAGAGACAAATCCTCTGCCTATTTATCTCTGTGTTCAGTGCTAAGAGAGACCGGTTCTCCAAAGCTTGTATTGAAAAAAATATCTTCTGTTACATTCTGTGAGCAAACCAGTCCCCAGCACAGAGGTTGGCTGGTGAAATTGCAGCCTGTTGAACTGTGCCTCTGACAAAAAAAATACATCTGCCTTTGAACAAAACCAGACTGTGAACTGTTCTGCAAAGTCTCCAAAATGTATTGATCCACACCTCAAAGAGGAGACTGCTGTGGTCTTATCAAAAGCAAAAAAATCAAGTGAATGCTCTACAAATACACAAAGGCTACAGGTTTACACCTGGTTTAGTTTATATTATTACTAATAAAAGAAGAGGCTCAAGCAGAGCTCCAAAGGAGTAATCTGGTAAGGGCTCTGTCCTGAAGGATTTGCAGACCAAAAATAGCTGAACTCTAATATCTCAGCTGCAGAGCTAAGTCTGGGAAATGAGAAGTGCTCCAGGTATGAAACTGGTCCCACTGTGAATAGAGGTTCGCTTTTTGCTGGCCATGTCTACATAGCCCAGTTATGTGCTAGCACAGGAGACTGTATGCAGGTGTACAGCCACAAAGTGCCTCCATCAAAGGCAATGGGATAATTTCTGCTTGGTGTGCTGGCTGGGATTCTGCTCTAATTATCCTTTTGCTCTCTGCACAGCACCAAATGATTTCCAGGAATAGGAAAACAAGGGAAGACATCTAGCATTCTATGAAATCATTAAGGAAATAGGAAATAGGTGCCTTTCCAGTAATAAAGATAATTTAATTGGTTTAAGTAGGAGAAAAAGCTGCTCTTTGGTGCATTCTCACCTTTCCATTAACTGCATCAACTGAATTTGGGAAACATGCAGAGAGCAAATTATTTGGCTTGATCCAGATTGTATCATGCAGCTTACAGAATTGTTTAAGGGCTGGTTAACTGTATATGTCTATATGGAAAAATGAACAGAAATCTCCCAAATGTCACAATGACTTGGCATTGCCTGGGGAAGAAAGAAGCATCCTTTATTCTGACAGCTGCTGAGAGAAGTGACTTACCCTTGGCAGCCAAAGTTGCTGATCTCTGATTTAACTCTCATCTTCCTCATCCTCTTCTGAACTCCCTTTTCTCCTGTTCTCCCCTATTCTCACAGCTCTATTACTGTTGCTTTTTCCTATAGATTTACCCTTCCCTGGACATTTCTGCCCAAATCCCCTGATTCTCTGATCCTTGCTATCCCAGAGAATTTCCAAGCTACCCTCCTCTCTCTCTGTGACACTTCAGTGGCACGTATTAGCTACAAATAGGGTTATTAACATGTATTAGGGGGCAGGTGACAATACAAGGCAAGAGAAATCCATCTTGTCTTGTTCAGACCACAGGAATTTTATTGTTATGAATTCATGAAGTGTCTGACACAATGGAACTGCAATCTCAGTCACAGCAAATGCAGAAGAAGAATGAGCACTACAAAATCTATATGGTGGCTTCACTTTATTGCCTCTTGTCAAAAGTCAAAGAAGGCCCTTCATTAGCTTAATGAAGGATTAACAAAGGTTTCTGCAAGCTAACACAACATCAGTTAGCGGTTGCGTGTCTTTCCCTTATAAACTCCTCTATAACTAAAGCCCACAAATCCAATAATTGTATTTTTCTAAAGTAACACTCCAGCATTAACACAGAAACCCAAAGGAATTCATAAACAAAGCTGAACTCAGCGAATTTCCAGTTCTTGGTTAATGATGGTCTTTAGACACCTCACTACAGCACATTGAATGCCAGATTCACCTTATCTTCTCCAGCACTTTGGACTTGTTGATGGGTGTATGGATTTTTTAAACACTATTTTTCAAGTCATTTTGTGTGCATTTGCCCACACAACCACAGGGTAGCTGACTAAATTTATGCCAGTGCACTTGTATGAAAACCAACTGTGTGCTTCTTGCTAATGGTTACATTAATCAGAAATTACTATTAAACCAAATGCCATGAATTGCTTGTGGTATCTGCAAACTGCATGTGGGGGATTGGAGTGCCAGCAAATGAGCACCCAGAGTTCTCTTTCTTTCCTAGCTCAGATATAATAAGACTGCCTTTTTAGTTACGCAACTAGAATAGGAAAAGACAATACATTAGCCAAGGGAGGCTTTCTACAAGTAGATGATGCACAGCAACCTGATGTCAGGTAGCTGCCACCTCTGCAAGGCTGCCAGGCTGAATTCCAACAGCCTCAGGCAATGCTCCACAGCAAATTATCCTTGAATGTGCTCAACTAAATGGGATCTAGCCCAGGATCCAGGTACCCTATGCATCAACCTTGCAAAACACTAGTAAAGTAGCTAACTTCTTACTTTTAGGATGTACAGACTGGTTGCTGTTTCTTGAATGAGACACCAGCCTATCTTTTGGACTTTCTTTCCTCTGCATATTATTCAACTCTGTTTTTTCAGCTCTTGCATCTGTTTGACTTCTACAGTCTTCAGATTGCTCTGACTTTGTGCTTCTCTCCTTTCTCTGTCACCAAATCCATCCAACTCCCAATCACTGGCAGATTAGTGTCTTACATCAGACATACACTGCGGAAATTCAGGATACATATTTATCTGTGACCTCCCTGGTACTGAACTGCTCCCATAGTTTTGGCTGGAGAATACATCACATAGAGATCCTGAGGGGATAGGGCACTCACTTATCTGCCTGAACACTTTTTGAAGAAGTCCGTATTATCTAGGCAAGGTTTTTCGTTTACCATTACTAGAATGTGGCACACAGATATTATCAAGATATCCATGATTAATTCTCTGAACACCAGTCTTCCCAGTCCATCATAATCAATGCATAAATTGAATTGCCTGCAAAAGCTGGAGAGTCACCAGTGAGAGGGAAGGTTTCAGCCAGATCTGCTTTCTTCACTAACTCTTGCCCACAGCTGCATACAAGGGTCACTGGGGAGGTGTCTGGAAGCAGGGACTTGCTTAGATGAGTAGGCTGTGTCTCTGCTCCACAGCTGCCCTGTCCCTTCCTCCACATCTTCCCAGTCTGTAGACTGTACAGCTTTTTTGGTGGCTCCAAACTCCCTCCTGATGCTGACAGACACAAGGAGTTCATTACACATGTAAGGTAGATAGCATCCCAAATTCTGGCTGCAGCAGAGATGTGTCTTCCAACATCCTCCTCCATGCAGAAGCAAAAACAGCATGAGCAAGGTCCTGGGCCAGTGGGAGCTTGTGGATGCCCTTGGGCACAGTGTCAGCCCTTCCAGCAGGATCCAGACATCCAGCAGGGACAAGCTCACAGATGCTTGTCAAAGCATCTTTGGGTTGTCCCAAAGGACTATAACACTCTGTTCTGGGTTCAGCAGTAGCAGTCATTTTTGTGATGTCCAGTGATAGGGCAAGGGGCAATGGGTGTAAACTGGAGCATAGGAGGTTCCATGTGAACATCAGGAAAAACTTCATTACTGTGAGTGACAGAGCACTGAAACAGGTTGCCCAGGGGGGTTGTGGAGTCTCCTACATTGGAGATATTCAAGGCTCGCCTGGACAAGTTCCTGTGTGATGTAATTTAGGTTACCCTGCTTTTGCAGGGGGGTTGGACTAGATGATGTTTCGAAGTCCCTTCCAACCCTTAGGATTCTGTGATTCTGCGTGATTCTGTATGATATATACCCCAGCCTATGTAAATATGAAAGACTGGAAAGTATTTAATAGCAAGATTCATTAGTTCGACTTACTTTCTCTGTGAGCAGTAGGTCATTGCACTGTTGTTATAGGGGTCAGGGTATATCCATTGCAAATAGATTCCTTTTAGAAACCACTTTCTTTGGTTATTTCATGAAAATCCCTGCAATTACTCTGTCACAAACAAAATGTGCTGCATGCTAACACCAGCCTTAGGTTTCGCCTCCCTTTAAGTCTTCATTTGCAGCCTGGCATTTCAGGGCATAATTTGAATTTATAATACCACCATTCAAGACCTATTTTATGGATTATAGATCATTTTGGAGTCTTTTCAGTCATACCAGAGTAAATACTGGATCACCTTTGCAAGAAACTTGCAAATTAATGTATCTGCCAAACTTTCTGACTGAATACAGATCAGTTATTGTAACTAGAAAATGTGACAGCCTCTGTTACAGAAGAAACACAAGAGGGGAAAAAACAAAACAAAACCTCAGAGTGTTCCTTTTTGGTTTTAGTATTAAATTTATTAACAGATGCTCAGGTCTGATGAGGAAACAGCCCTTTAACTTGTCACTTCTGTGCTGTCTCATTGGCTTTGCCCATTGGCAGCACTGGTTGGTGCATTTCAGAGTTGGTTTGCCATCTCCCCTCCCTGTCAGAAAGGCTTCTCATGCTCTGTGGCCAATGAAAAGCATTTAGGGTAAGAACCCCAAATCCACAGGCTCCAGTTCCATTTAAATGTCTGGTTTAGATGTAGCTGCTTTCATTTACGGTAGCTCAAAGTCTCTCACTTAAATCTCTATGGCATGGACATTTAGACTGCCGCATGACAAGCATACTTACATGGTTTTCACTTGAGATTGTTTTAGTGCCACTCTTGTACCAAAGCTGTTCACTAATTTGATTAAGGGAGTGCATCCCCAAACATCTCAAATTCCTTCATCAAAGCCCAGAGGACATCTGTCTTTAAATAAATGATTGGTATATCTTTCTGTTGCATCTCTGAACTTTTGTAAGTCCATTGAGACTGGTTTTTTTCCAATATCTAAGTTTATAAACTCCACACACCTCCCCCTTCCTATGGAACTTTTAATTGCATTTAATGTACCTTGTCCACCCAGTTACTAGCTTGACTGACACCTCTGTCCCATATTTAATGCACAAACTGGCAGCCCATCACATTGAACAACAGAAAACAACTCACCCTTGCAAGACCTAATATGAGAACACTACAGATGTGAGGCATTTTATTATGGGTATATTAAAGGAATAATAGGAAAAAAAAAAAAGACTGGATTGGATGATCTGGGGAGGTCATCTGCTCTACCTACATTTCCTAAGACTGAGTCAAACATGAATAAAATTATGGGAGGAACAGCAAGTTGAGAATCACATTTGCATTGCAGTCTGCCTTCTGGCCTCATTGCATTTAACTTCAAATCTCAAAGCCAGCAGCAGCCTGCAACATTTCCTCTGAGTCTCATACAAAGCAGAACTGTTGGGCAACAAAGAAGCAACAGCCTGTTGGGTTAGAACTGGGTTACTGAGGCACAAACTTGCCAAAAGATCAAGTAACAGGAAGCTGAGAATTGTCAACCATGCAGAAGTCCTTCACCCTTGGAGGTGGCACTGGACCAGTGACTAAGGGGAAGGGGGTCGTCCAGCACTGCAGGATCAGGTCTCCTTTATCTGGACTGCAGATCTTTGATGTAAAAGTCCACAAAGCTGTGGCAATAAATTCCCTGGAAGCTGGAAGACTTTAGGGTTTTCAGGGGGCTAGAGACATATATTCTGGGATTTAGAAAAGAAGAAGGAATAAAAGATTTAAGAGATGGCAGGAGAGTCATGCCTTGGGAGGGAAAGATCTTTAATGAGTATCTGTAAGGAAAGGCCAATATGGCAAACTCTGTAAATCTTATTTTTCATGCACTTTAGTGTCCCAAAACACAGGTCAATAAATACTGCTTTCACTGGGGCATTTAATGTATAATAGGATTTCTCCTTTGCCACTTTATTTTATGGCAGTGACATGACAATGGAAAAGTCTGCCTGAAACTTCAGAGGCAACAGGCATTTCTCATAAACTGTTTAAGCCTCTGCTGTTCCACATCAAGGTATTTTTTAACTTTTTCATGCATTATATGAGATGACCCACAGCACCAGCAAGTGGGAGTAACACAAAAGCTGCAAGTAGATTGCATGTATTAAGTACAATGCCACATAAGCTGCATAATAGCCTCTGGCAACCTCTCTCAGGATCTTGTGCCATTGCAATATGATTTAGAAAACAGAAAAAGCTCTGTGTTCTGCTGTGTTTTATCCTGATTTTGTTTCATATTTTCTTGCTATGCAGTCAGTTAAGGTCTCCCAGGAAAAACAAGCTCTTCCATGTTTTTAGGTATCTGTTTCAAGAGACTGTTTGGGGAAGATGTTGAAGCAGTGGCCAGGAACTTAAGTCCTTTATGCAGAGCTGCAAGAGAAACAGTTCCTTGGTCCTTAAAAGAAATTACCAGGATGGGGTAGGTCTTTCTTTTTTTCTCTCACTCCTCTGCTTTTTTTTTCTTGGTGTGGTTCAATGACATTACCAAAGGGGAAAAAGAAAATCCTCAAATGAGGACAGGATTGCAGATGATCTGCTAAAGCTATGTGAGTCCCCAGATACCCATCTAGTGGCAATACTTACCTGTTTAGAATCATAGAATAGATAGGATTGGAAAGGATCTTAAGATCATCTAGTTCCAACCCCCCTGCCACAAGCAGGGACACCTCACACTAAACCATGCCACCCATGTTTCTCCTGAATTGTGTTAGGTTTCAGCCCATAGCCTTGTCACACTGGGGAAAGATATGAGACCTTCATCCACCTCATGTGCTTGTGCCTGTATACTGATCATTACATACTGGTTCTTATACTGGGTTGTGTTACTTCTGGAACAGTTCATAAACTGCTATGAAGAAAGTTCCCGCTATGCTGATGCCATGCCTTTATGTCACCAGCCAGTTAAAGGAGTGTGAAACACTTCCAGGAGTGAATTCCAAGAAGCTGTGGAACATTTAAACCATAAACCTCTACATTAACAGCAATATGTGTCCTGTAGGCAGTGTGAGCTTGACATGAACATTCGTTGTAAGCCCTATACCCTCTTTTACTTTTTGTTATGGGGATATTATTGCAACACACCACTCATCTCAATGGCTTTCATAGGAAATTAATTTGAAGTGAGGCACTTGAGACAAAAGGGAACTGCCTAACTGGGAGGGCAGTAATAGATGAGGAAACCTCTCTACAGAAGGAAGACTACTATAGGGAGATAAAGAAATACAAGGCTCAGGGATTGCATAACCCCAACATGCAATCAGAATGTATTAATGGAATAATAGAACTTGTATCTTCCAACTCCTTTTAGGAGGCAGTTAACAGCAGGGACCAGTAAAACACAGGGGAAAGATTGGAGCCTTACTACCAGAACTGCAAGTTGACAAATGGCTGAGCCTAGCAGTATCATACTCAAGGCAGAAATTCTTAAAAGTCGGTACCTAATACCCCTCCATCCATTCCAGTGCCAATTGTCTTTCTTAATGATTAAATATGAGATTTTCCTGTAAAAAATAGCTTTTTAAATGCCCTCTCCTTTGAAAGCTGATCAATGCTAGAAGTCAATGTGATGATATTTTATTGACCTATTACAAGGAAATGTCTAATTCAGCAGGCAGCCAGCACAAGTTGAAGAACAGTCTTTGGCAGGACAATTTTCCAGTTTTGACTGTCAGAGGAATAGGGATGCAGGTTGCTGAGGCTGAAAGATATCAAGGTGCCTCCAATGTTGCTTCCTCACATAGTGTTGGAGTCTGTTGCTTAATAGAAGCTTTTGGTTCCTGATGCCTTGGCACCTTTCCTATCATTTCTATGGCCCCATGCCTTCTCCTGCTGGAGCACACCTCCTGTTTTCACGGTTGGTTTGCCCAGCACAAGGCATGCTCATTTTGACATTGACACCACATGGTGCTTTTTGAGTTTTCAAAGTGAATTTTTAAGTCACTGTGCTTGTCCTAAGCAACAGCTTTATCCTGAGAAGATCTGAATTTTTTTCAGGGAAAAGGAACATCTTTATTTCTTCTGTTGCCAGGAGTTACTGGAACCCTTCTACTCAGTTCTCATTTCCTGTTTATGTATCCTGCTTGCTTTGCCCCTCAATTAGCAAAGTCCTTTATCCTGCAAAATACTCTGTGCAGGAGAGGGAATAAACGGGAAAAAAGCTCTTCTTGCCATCTGCCAGCTTCTGCCTCTTCCAACCTGGTGTCTCCAGATGGATTGCTAGAGAGCCAGGGGCACATCACATGGACTTTCCCCAGGTCAAACAAGGATTTGTGAGGTTGTTTCTACAAGTCCAGTTTTGACAAGCTTCAGAGAAGAAGGGACAAATAAAATAAACCTTTTGCACACTTCTCTTAAATCCTTGAGCTGTGCTCTCAGCTAGGAGGTACCACACAGCCCAGCTGGTCAGGAGTCCTGGTATTAAAAAATCTGGCCCAAAACAAGTTTAAGAAATGCAAAAACCCCAGTGTTCCTGCACCTGGCTGCAAATATGGGGATTGTTTCTGCAGCTTCCCTCAGTGAACAGAAATAAAACACTGTCACTCTAAAGATCAGTCCCCAGTATTTGCTGCTGTTTACCACACCACACCAGCA
Source organism: Agapornis roseicollis (assembly GCA_002631895.1). Lineage (NCBI taxonomy): Eukaryota > Metazoa > Chordata > Aves > Psittaciformes > Psittacidae > Agapornis > Agapornis roseicollis. Next base: position 9,498 of record NDXB01012241.1, on the reverse strand, counting down.
CCATGTTTTCTTCCACTGCAGACACTGTGCAATGTTTTAACTGCCACTTCCATTCCTATTTTTCAGGACAGAAGTGGAATATCAGCCTTTCACAACATGCCAGGGAGATACAGGAGGTACAAGTAGCATTTTCTTAAGCAGCCAAGACATACCACACCATATTATGTCTGTTGATGTTGTTTCAAAATTAGGCTTATGCTCAAAAATTGGCTTCCATTTTTGCATTTGTAGAGTTGCACTAAGGAGTTAGCTCATAATGGAGGAATACTAGACAGATATTTGCAGACAGAGTTCTGAGAGATTTCTCAAAGTCACCTTGACTGTTTCTTGACTGGGAGCTGACGGTCAGATAGGACCTTAAAGAAGAGCTTCACAGTTCAGTCTTGTCCAACTAGCCAACAAAATGGACAGATCTCCAAAGCTTTCTGTCCTGGAGCTTTGAAATCATTCCCTACACCAGAAACCCCTATGCCAAGCCTCAATTCAGCTTTATATAAGTTGAATATGAGCCAGCAGTGTGCCCAGGTGGTCAAGGAGGACAACAGCCTCCTGGGTTGTATCAGCAATAGTGTGGCCAGCAGGACAAGGACAGTGATCATCCCTCTGTACTTGGCACTGTGAGGACGCACCTCAAACACTGTGCTCAGTTTTGAGCCCTCCAGTTCAAGACAGACATTGAGGTGCTGGGGCATGTCCAGAGAAGAGCAATGAAGGAGATGAAGAGTCTGGAGTACAAGTCTTATGAGGAGCAATTGAAGGAACTGGCATTGCTTAACCTGGAGAAAAGGAGATTCAGGGAGACCTTATCGTTCTCTACAATTACCTGAAAGGAGGTTGTAGTGAGGTGGCAGTTGGTCTCTTCTCCCAAGTAACAAGAGAGGAAATGGCCTCAAATTGTGCCAGTGGAAGTTTAGTTTGGACATTAGGAAATATTTCTTCAGGGTGGTGGAGTCACCATCCCTGGAGATATTTAAAAGACGTGTAGACATGCCTCTTAGAGATATAGTTTAGTGGTAGACTTGGTTGTGCTGGGTTAATGGTTGGACTCAATGGTCTTAAAGGTCTTTTCCAACCTAAATGATTCTGTGATCCATACAGACCCCATTCAGCACTCTGACCCCACATCCACATCCCACTGCATGTGTATGCAGAACCCTGCGCTCTCAGGCACAGCCAACCTTTTTACTGCACCATCCTGCCTTTTGCTTAGACACGGTTATCATGATACACCAGTGCTTGGGGTGGGTTATGGGAGATCAGACTTCCTAATCTAACACAGAGCTGTACCCCCAAAACAAAGACCCTCCAGATAGGTGAATTATTAGTGTTTGAATCTGTTCATGCTCATGCCAAGGCTCTGAACAGGAGGGAATGGGTATAACATTTAAAAACCATCTTCCACCCATCCACTTTCTTACTTCCCTTAGGTTCCTATATATCTCTTAGCTCTATGCACAGGTTTAACAAGCTCATTTTTTTAATCAGTGAAATCATCTACTTGTAATTAACCAGAAAACATCAGCCTTGTCAAATGACCTTTCTGTTTGATGAAACAAATATAATTACATTGTCACTTCAGTCTGGTTTAACAAACAACCAGAAAATGTCCTTTAATAAGCCGCCATACTGAGATGGCAGTTTATGATGGCTTAAAAGAATGTTTAATCTTAGTTAATTAATACTGTCTAATCTACCAGAACTAATGAACTTTCAACTACAATAGTAGGTCAATGCCTTTGTATGCAATGACACGTAAACATTACAAGTTGCGAATTTATCAAAGCACAAATTCCAAAGAATAAAAGTAGAATGTAACCTTTACTAAATTTATATCTATTTAAATGTTCCTGCTATAATTACATAGTAGGAATAAGAAAAGTAATGACCCACTTACACATGGCAGAAAGTTGTCAGTGTTGGAACGCTACAAAGCAGGAAGACAAAGCACTAAAATTAACAACTAATAATGTATTATTATCAATAATGACTATTTATTAAATCTTTTGAGTAAGATTTCCCCACCCACTCGCACAGTCCCCTTTATTATGGACAGTACAGGCTTTAAAAATCAGCAGAGGAAAATCAGGCAAACCCAGACAAATTTCAGCCAAGAATCCTGAAAAAAAAAAAAAAAAAA
>NDXB01012240.1:172268-211658 GCA_002631895.1 Agapornis roseicollis | reverse complement strand
GGATATAGCTTCCCAGTTTTACGAGCAGAAGGAAATGATGAGGAAGAGGTATTCCCATTTCCCACATTTCCCAATAAAGCAGTTTACCACCCATGAATTTGTTTCCCCATGAATCACTCATATTAACCATCTCCAGTCACCAAGTTATCAAAAGGCTCCTTTAGTATCTAAAGCCTCAATGAAAACTTCACCACAGAAGTACATATTCTAAAGCTGAGAAGGTCCCACATTAGAAGTATGAGATACAATGTATAATGAACAATACTACCAGGTATCCATCCCCCCTGCCCTGACTTTTATGTTTTAATATTCAGAACACTTCTATAGCTGTCAAGGCTACTGCAACAACATTATGAAACACAGCAGTTATTTTATCTGATGTCTCAGATTTACCAAGGACTGGCTTAAGTTCTGACAACTTATCTTATACGAAGAGATCAGAACACAGGTTAACACTTAACTGCTCTTCTCTTGGTTCAGTCAGTCACAGATAGCATTTTCTTTCTTAGTTTTGTAAGGTATAAAATGGCATTTAAAAGTTACAATATTTAACTGATCATTAGCCTATAAAATCCTTGTCACAGGGCTCTAGAGACGGAACAATTTTAGAGCAATTAACTGGGAAACAGCTGAGATGCACCTGATGTAACAGGTTTAGTTCTCTTTTGAGAACTAAAAAAGTAATTGCTTTTTACTTGTACTTGAAGAAAGGCTTTGGTCACTTTTGGCATACATCAGTGAGTTAAGATCTATTCTGAAGTTTGGTGATAAATATCAGTATTTTGATCGCAAAGGGGAAAGCCTGCTCTTTCTTTTTCTCTGAAACTTACTTTTGTTTAATAGTTAGAATATGATTTAGAGGATGAGCTTGAGTCCTTTGTTAAACTACAGTCCTCTACCAAAATCAGAAAGCACTCAACAGCAAATCCAGCTGTTTCTATGTAGACAAAAGCGAATATGCTTGGTTTTCCTCTGAGGTTCCATTAAAACAAAATAAGAATGCCTAATTCAATTCTTCACCCTGGTTTGAAAAATTAGTAAATAAAAATACCAAATGCTAATTTAACCTTTATGATTCTAAATGTTCAATGCAGGGCTGAAAAAATGAGATGGCCGGACAACAGGATACAGCCAGCACAGTTTCCATCATCAGTGTGCAGCACTCTCCATAGCGATGGTGAGTAGTCAGCTGCCTCACAAGACGCAGATGAAGTCTGAAATCACTGTTAGCCAGGAGCTGCCTGCCCCATTTGGTGGATCAGTTTAGCAGTGGTATGCTGATACAGGTCAGAGAGCATAACGCTAAGTGCTCAGAACAAAGTTTAGTGGTTGGCAAGAAGGGACTGGATCATTGGTTTGGGTTGGAAGGGAGCTTACAGCTCACTCAGCTCCAACCCCTCAGGGACACTTTCCACTACAGAATTGCTCCCAGCCCCTGTGTCCAACCTGGCCTTGAGCACTGCCAGGGATGGGGCAGCCACAGCTTCTCTGGGCACCCTGTGCCAGCACGTGAGCACCCTCACAGGGAAGAATTTCTTCCTAATGTCTGATCTCAGCCTCCCCTCTGTCAGGTTAAAGGCATTCCCCCTTGTCCAAAGCTCCTCTCCAGGTTTCCTGTAGCCCCTTCAGGCATTGGAGCTGCTCTCAGGTCTCCCCTTCAGGCCCCTTCTCTTGTCCAGGCTGACCCAGCCCAGCTCTCTCATCCTGGCTCCAGAGCAGAGCTGCTCCAGCCCTTGCAGCATCCCCATGGCCTCCTCTGGACTCGCTCCAACAGCTCCACGTCCCTCTTGTGTTGCTGCCCCAGAGCTGGATCAGGACTGCAGGGAAGGTCTCACCAGAGTTGGGTAGAGGAGAATCCCCTCCCTTGCCCTGCTGCTGCTCACACTCTGGGGATGCAGCCCAGCACACGGGTGGTTCCTGGGCTCAAGCGCACAGTACTCGCTAAGGGGACGCAGCAGATAAAGCAGCTGCCACACGCACCATGGCAGCCTCAGCGCCACGCCTGCTGTGGCAGGGCAGAGCCGGGCGACCCTCTCGACATGGCGGCCGGGGCAGGACATGGGCACTGCTGCTCCGCCGGCCAGCAGCAGCAGCGCTGCCGGGCATGTCCCCACTGTACGGTGCCCACCGTGCGGAGCGGTCCCGGGAACGGGGAGCCCCCGAGACGGAAGACACCGAGCGGCTCCCCGGCCGGGCACCTAGCACAGCGCCCGCAAGATGGCGTCCGGCTGCCCCGGAAGAGCTTGGCGCGCTGGAGGCGCCCAACATGGCGTGGCGGTGCTGGGCCCATGGTTGGGGCCCGCGGCCGCACAGGTACCGCCGGGCCAGGCAGGGGAGCGGGTCGGGCGGTCGCGGCGGTACTGACGGTCCGCATCCTTTTCCCCGCAGGCTGACCGTGCTGCTGGAGCAGCGGCAGGGCTTCCGCCGGGCGAGGCCGCGGCCCGAGGAGCCCCCAGCCGTCACCGCCGCCGAGGCGCGGCCAGGCCCGCCGGCCCGCCGCCGCAGCCTCTGCCCGCCGCCGCCGCCGCCGCCGTCCCGGGCCGGCCGCCCCTCGGCACGCAGCCTCGTCAAGCCGTTCCTGTTCGCGGTGGGGGTGAGTGGCTCCTCCGGGCCGGGGGTGCCGTGTCCGGGGATGCCGTGTCCGGGGAGCAGGATCGGCAGAGTGCCCTGTGCGTGTCCGCGGTGCCCTCGTTCCCGTTAGCGTGCGGGCATTGCTCGGGGCTGTCAAAGCCATGGGGTGGTGCTTTCATTCAGACTTTATCGCCCAGTTCACAGGCTCTGCCTTCGGATCCGCCGCCATCTGGCAGTATGAGTCGCTCAAGTCGCGGGTCCAGAGCTATTTTGAGGAAGCCCGAGCAGACTGGTTCGATAAAATGCGGCCGCAGAAGAGGGGGGACTTCAGGAAGCAGGTACGTGGTATCTACAGGTACCTGGCCTGGCCGCAGCACAGGACATGGCCCTCCGGTGTAGGCGTGCCTGCACCCCCGTTTATACAGCACATATGGATAGGGACGAACAGGACAAGTCCCTTGGAGAAATAATAGGTTCTGGGCAAATTATAGGAGATACGTTTCCTTACAGGAAGAAATGACAGAATTAGTTCTAGAACACTGTAACCCACAGTGCCACTACAGCAAGTATACCGGAGCAAAATGCCATCTTCACCCTGAAATGTGGGGCAGAGAGGTTGGGAGTAATAGTTCGTATGTCTAAACTAGGTAGACATTGTACTTTATCACTGCATAAAGGAATTACTCTGTGTCTGAGTATTCTGAAAAGTGAACACAAGTGCCCAAAGAGGACAGAGCTAAATTCTGAGCCTTAAGCATAAGATTTCTTTTGATTGCTCTGGCTTCTGAAATGCATTTATATTTTCAGCCTTTGCTTCACAAATGTGAGGGTTTAAAGGGCTTTTTTTCCTTTATGAAAGCTGACATTTATATGCAAATACTTTGGCGTTTGGGCATTAAGGACATCGTATGTGCTGTGAGACTTCTTACAAACTTAGTTGACATCCTGAAAATATCAGTCATTTAGTTTTAAATTAAGTGTATTTAAAACTAAAGAAAATACATATGCATTGGGTTTGGTTTTTTATGAGCATGACATTATATATTAGGGAATATCCCCTTTGGTTAGTTCGGGTCATCTGCCTGGTTGTGTCCCTTCCCAGCCTATTGTACATCCCCAGTCCATTCACTGCAGGGGCAGAATGAGAAATGGAGAAGGTTTTGATGCTGTGCAAACACTGTTAGCAAAAGGGAGAACATTAATGCTACTGTGATATCAAATAATGAATTGTTTCATACAGCATTATTTCCCACTGCCTCCAACCTACAGATGGTTTATATGACGTCCCCATCAATATGGTTGGAAGGTCATTGAGCTATCAATATTTGTCCAATAATGGTTCTGAAAGCTGAGGAAGGGAAAGGGGGTAAAACTTGTCTGTGGGCTGACTGCGCTCAAAATAAACTTTTTCAGGGGTTTTAAACTTGGAGGAGGGCTGGGTGAGCTGGACGCAAGGGGGAATGGATTCCACATCTTGTGAGCCACCTCTGCAAAAGTGACCCTGGCACAAAAGTGGGATCTCTCAAAGGTGGGTGGTATGATGTTAGTCAGCAGTAGGGTGAGGCTTAGTCAAGGCAAGGTTTATGCTAGCTTTGGCTAATCTGCTAAAGTAAGCATTATGGGCTAGATTCAATTTGAGTACAAGTAGAGGTAAACCCACACAGTTGTGTAAAAGGATATAACTTCTTTTTGAAGAAACCATTCAGCTATGACGAGTTGTTTTATGAGAAGGAGTATAGATGAGCAAGGAAATGCCAACTTGAAAAGCTGAACCAATCAGAAATAAAGTTTGAAACTGATTTACCTAACAGATTTCAAACAAATGCATTCCATTCTTAACAAAGTAGTCCCTTAATGACTGGTTTTGAAATGGCAAGTACTGCACAATGGCACTGATGTACAATGGTTCCGTTTCAGGTTAACAGCTGGTGGAATAGCCTGACTGAGGGTCAGCGGACTGTGACAGGTTTGTGTTAGCTTACAGGTATTAGACATTCGCAGGAAGAGAAATGTAGCAAACAGGTACAGTATGTTAAAACAGGTGCCTTTCACACCACGTTTAGGTTGTCAAGCACAAAGCATGTGTAAACGTACACCCGCACACACACTATTTCTGCTACAGTTCCTTCACACAACCTACTTTTTGTATGCATTAAAAAAATTCCTATGCATCAGTGTGAGAATGTGGAAGATTAGCTGGAATTCTCTGCCAGCAACATTTTTCTCAGGAACTGTGAAAAACAGCAGATGTTTTTACAAGGAAAAGACATATATATTCCACCTATATGTGGGAATAAAATTCCATAATAGTTGCTTCTTGTTTGCTGTATGATCATGTAAAGTAACAAAAGACCACCTTGTGAGCTTTCCTTCGGTTATGATTTAGTTTTGACTGGTTAGCCTAACAACACTTGAAATCCCCAAGGTAAATGTCATGGGTGGTGAGAAACTGACAAGAACTTTGTTCAAAGCTAAATCAAGTAGATGCACCATATCCATTGTTACATATTCTACTAAGTATTTACTTGTTAGCATAAGGTTACTTAAATGCTGTTTCTGTGTCATTTACTTTTCTATAGAAATATTGTAGAAAACAAAAATATTCAGCCAACTTACTAACTCTTTGCAAAGTTGACTCCCAGCCTAAGGCCAGATCACATAAGTGCTGAATGTTTGGGGCAAAAATAATGTCAGGCCCTCAATTAGTAAGTGCTGTCACAGGTTTTGTATGATGCCATGAAATGCTTTTCAACGGGCAAGCCAGGATACAGATACAAATACTTATTGGGGCAGGGTTGGTGAAGATACCATTCTGTAGTCTCTAGAGTAGTTCTAGGTGATCTAACAAGCGATACAAATTTAAGTTGGTGGACACTAACCCATTCAGATGGTTACCATTGATTACTCTAGCAAGATTTGGCTTGCTATACTGAAACAGTTGACAGTACTGTAACGCCTTGGTTTAGCATGCAAGGAAAACACTTCCTGTAATAAGAGTGTAATATAATAGGACAGAGTAGTGAAAACAGAGCTCTACTGACATTTTGGTTCTAGGACTTACAGTTTTTCACAGTTCCTACAGTTTGTTGCAAGCTTCAAATATAATAATTATGTGACATTTACGATTATGTAAAAGCCTCATTATTATGTTCCCCATTAATGTTTCTGGCAGTTACAACACATTTTAAATACCTAAACACTTGGATAGAAATAGAGAAGGCACTTTAACCAAGAAACAATGAATTTCATAGAATCATAGAATAGTTAGGGTTCGAAAGAACCTTAAGATCATCTAGTTCCAACCCCCTTGCCATAGACAGGGACAGCTCACACTAAACCATACCATGCAAGGCTTCGTCCAACCTGGCCTTGAACACTGCCAGGGATGGAGCACTCACAACTTCCTTGGGCAACTCATTCCAGTGAGTCACCACCTTAACAGGAAAGAATTTCTTCCTCATATGCATCCTAAACCTCCCCTGTTTAAGTTTTAACCCGTTACCCCTTGTCGTTTCTAATTTACATTCTTGTTTAAAATAAAGATCACAACAAATATCTGTGCAGTAAAAAACTATCTGCCTTAGCAATGCCAACTCAGCTTTTTATGCTTGATCTCTTTACAATTCTCTCAAAAAAAAAAGCTTCCCCCAGATTGGATGGGATGTGTACTGTGTGTTTTTATGGTTCCCCCAGACTTTTCCCCTCCATGTGTGGTTAAATCCACATCAGATTAGCTGCTGGTGTCCAAATGCCACCAGAGAAGCAAGAAATGGGACCTCTTAAACTGTCTCTTCTTTCATGGGTTCTGCATTTGAAGTTTTAACTTGAGTGTCTCCAGTACAGATTTTCTGGGCTGTTGTAATCATTACACTGTATGTTTAAACAGTTGCAATTAAGTTGCAAATATTTCGGAAAGACTTCCACTTGATAAATGTAGCTTTCAGAATTTGCCTTTGCCTTTTCTAAACTTTAGAAAGTTAAGAAGTGGATACTGCTTTAAATGGAATAGCGAAGAAAAAGTATGTTTCTTGTAAGTGTACTTTTGAATGCTTGCTTACTGTCAGCATTACGGTGTATTACACTCATAATTTGCTTTTATACTTGGTTGTTTTTTTCGCCCTCCTCTTAATAGGTATTATAGCTGCAAATGTCTTTGTATTCTGCTTATGGAGGCTGCCTGGTATGCGACGGTTCATGTTTACATACTTCACCTCAGATCCATCCTCCAGTAAGTGAATAGTAATTTGGGTGACTTTTCTACACTATGCTGTAATAGAACCTCCAATCACACTGCAGAAGCTTCAGCTGGTGCATGGCTTACTCGTAGCTCCACCACGCACAAAACGTCTCAGTCATGCCCAAACACATCATTCTGTCTACACAGGACATGGTTTGAGGGGAAAAAGAAGTAATAGATCTCATTTTTAACAACAAAGAAAACACTGGTGCTTTTCTAAATATTGTAATGTCAGAACAGTTGCCTGCTGTCTGGCCTTTTACTGCATTTAGTAGGATACAGCTCCTGCCTTTGTAAAGATGAAGATAGGATACAGACAGAGCACTTCTCCCAGTGATGTCAAGCTGTACAACAGAATGCAAATCATGCCACTCTTTGGGAAGGAGCAAAACAAATTGTACTATGCAATACCATTCAAAAAACAGACTCAGATGTAATCCCCACACCCCTTTAATATTCTGTGGGATGCAGATAGAAGTCACCAGTCACATGCATGTGCGCTTACATCAATAGACAAGTGTTAGTCTGTATGTCATGTACAGAGTCCTTGTTTCAAAGCTGTGCTTTGAGTCACATAATAACAAAACCCTAACAAACCTGCAGACTTGGCTTTCACTGTATGTGAAATGTTTTTAACAGGTTAAGGAAAGTAAGTTAGTGGTATCTAATGTAGAATGATTAGTTGGTAGAGAACAGAATGAAAAGGATGAGACAAGTATGCATTAGGAGAGTACTTTCTGCTTGCTTGTCCTCTTAATTTCTGCTGAAAAAGTGGAAACTCAGCCAATTCCCCACAGACATCCCAAAGCTAAAAGCTGGTATTCAGAGCTGAGCATCAGTCACTCCAAACACACCTATTTTAAATAAAGCTGACCTTCAAACCTGCTGATTGGCACTTTTTGCCCTTTCAAGGCTGCTGTTTCAGTGAGGAGAGCTAGTAGCTTGTTTTCAAAAGAAAACTAGCTTTTCTTTGAGCCCATCTCTGTAGCAAAATAACTTTAGGTAGTTGCTCATAAAAGACATTAAAAATCTTTCACTATATACATATATAAAGATCTCTTTCCAAAGCATAGGAGATGTGTCATAAGGTAAATGTTTTATATGAAACATTCCCCAGTAAGTAACAAAGGCTTTCTAAAGGAGCTGTTTATACATCTCTGGGGTATGTGTTGTCCCTTTCAAAGGTATTATGTGGAGTTTGAAATATTTTACATTTCTGGGTTTATTACATAGTATGTATTTGAGAATTTGAAGCATTGTTAGCCTGTAGCATGTCTTGATCAATTTCTATTCTGTATGACATGTAATTTGAAGCATATTAAAACCCTGACTTTCTTCCTGCATTGTTTTTTCTCCTGTAGGAGCCCTGTGCTCTCCCATGCTGCTTTCTACATTTAGTCACTTTTCTCTGTTCCACATGGCAGCAAATATGTATGTTTTATGGAGCTTTTCCAGCAGCATTGTCTCTCTTCTGGGATGCGAGCAGTTCATTGCAGTGTATCTTTCTGCTGGTAATGTTAAATAGATATATATTCACAACACTTTAAATATGTATTCATGCAACTGAAGTGTGTGCATGGTAATAGATGTATGACAGTTGGCTATTGTTCAGTCCCGCACATTGCTTTCTACTAACTGTGCTACTTATCTGCTGTCATACAGAATGTTGATGGGTTCAGGATATTTAGCTTTAAAATACCATGAAAGTACAAGTAGATGGTTTTAATTCATCCTCAGCTACCAAAATAAAATAGCTCAATATAGCCTTATGAGAGTTTAGTGGGAAAAGATGACAACTGATGTTTTAAAAACCAAAACAGCCACCACCACCAAACAAGGAATCCCACATCACCTATACTAACTTCTTTAGGGATGTGTTGGGATAATGTTGTTGTACTTTCTGATGCTTGTCTGCATTGCTAGCATTGTTTCCAACAGTACTTTTTTCTTTCTAGGGGTTATCTCCACTTTTGTCAGTTATGTTGCTAAAATGGCCACTGGAAGGTTTGAACCATCGCTTGGAGCTGTAAGTATCTTAGCTTCTGGGAGACCTTATAATGGTTTCTGAAGCCACTTTCAAAGCCTGCTGTATTCTTTAACCTGATTAAAACTCAAGAATATATTTGGGATAATAGAAAAAAACAAGAAAATAGAAAAAACCAAAACCAAGTAACCAGGCAGTGATTCCTGTGCAAGAACATGCCAATTCTTCAAATATGTCAACTCTGTTACAGCAGGAATCCAGAACTAATGCCACTTAATGCTTGTAAATGAGTACTTAACAGCAGGACCTCGTCACTGAGCAGGTAGTTCAGTTTTATTAACTTATTTCATAAGTATGATTTCATTAATTGTGTATCAGTCTTCTCTAATTGAAAATTGAAAGAGACAATGTAATCAGACAGTCAAAATCAGCATGTGACAGTAGTGGAAGCTGTCAGACATGCCCTGCAGAAAGGGCAGCACTCCTGCCAAGTCTCACAGAAATGAGGCAGGCTGAGGAGGTGTTGTCATTGTCTGTTCTTCGCAAGTATTAACTTGCAATAAGTTTGAGGTCAACCTAGGTATTTGCCAAGTTTTAAAGGCTTCTTAACTTACTTTACTAAATAATGTTGATAAAAGCCACAAGTTACAATCTTATTTTTCAATGGGAATAAATAACAGGCGTTGAACTGTCCCAGAGTTAGAATTTTGGCAGTGCTGTCTCTGTATTGTCCCTTTATCTTATGGATAAACTCTATCTGGAGCAAATTAACTTCCCATTAGTCTTACTGATCTGAACTTACTGAGATTGCCACACATTGCATTACTTTACTGTATTCACAGCCTTTCCATTGAGATATTTCATGGATGCAAAAAGCCCATGGTCAGTTTAGTACAGACCAGGGAATTACTCATTTCATTGACAAAAGCTTTTTGTCCCTATCCATCTGTTATTTTCCTTGTTCTGGTACAAGCTTCAGAATGATTCCCTTCATTTGAGACATCAGTGTTTGATTAAAATGTGTTAAATTTCTAGGCTTTACTGGGAAAAAAAGCACATTAATGTAATTTGTTATCTTAAAAATTGGGCTGCATTTGAAAATAAAAGCCCAAGGGAAAATAGAGAAATTTTGCCTTATGTAACATCTCTGCTTACTGTCATGTATTTTAATGTATTTGCAGTCAGGAGCTATAATGACTGTCCTTGCAGCTGTATGTACAAAGATGCCAGAAGCAAAACTCGCCATCATATTTCTTCCAATGTTCACATTTACAGCAGGAAGCGTAAGTTCCTTTGAACTTTAAATCAGTTCTGCTCTTAAAACCTTTTCCCCATATCCTCTCTATCTCCTCTGCACATGTGTCCATCATTTGTGTTTCTAAGCTGTTAGATTTGTTTTCAAAGTGAATGCAGATCATGGAAGTCCTGGAGACTAAATGGCTGCAGCCTGGCACAATCATTGCACAAGTGTGTAGCAACTTGAGAGTTGCCCTGAATTCCATCCTACATAGGTCTGTTTTAAATCTGATACTAAGAGGTGAAAGAATTAAGGAGGGACTTGGTTCACCTGTCTGAGGAGGTGTGCATACATATACATACACAGTTTTATAGCAGCAGTTTTTACAGGTTAATCCAGTACTGATACACTCTTTTTGAAGAATAAATTATCAGGATGGGAATAACAGAATGTCACTTCTAAAGGGAAAAAGCATTCCAGTCCTGGAGGAATACCTGCCTCCTCATTTGCATATCATCTTTTCCTATAATGGTTTGGTACACTGCTGAGGCTTTTCTTCACGTGTAATACTAGGACGCATTTGTTTCATTAGGTTCTTTTAAGCACATCCACTGCCCCATTTAAGAAAAGCTGCTCATGTGTATCTTGAGCTGCTTTAATGAGGTAATCATCTTTGACTCACTGCTTAAAGTTGTTCTGTTATTTTACTTCAAGCAGTTAAAGCTTTGTTGTTTCAAGATCATGCGATTTAGTGTTTTGGGGAAGTGAAGCTTACAGATTTAAACAAGCATTGTTAGATGTAGCCTTCCTGGTTTTCTTGCACTTCTGCTTGAGAGGACCAGGGATTTTTGCTGCTACCTTTTAATTGCATCTCTCCTTAAAAAGATGGCCAGGATAGAAATACTGGCAGAGCCATAGAGAACATTGCCATGAGGAAGTACTTACTGCAACAGTAAACAAGAGCAGCATTGACTGCTGCAGTGTAAATGTTGGAATGATTTTAGCCTTACTATATAATTGCATTTCGAAACCTTATGTACTAGGTTTGGATACTCAGGCTACCTCACATATACTGTGATTGGTTTTCAAATAAACAAGCCAATGTAGCAATAGAGCTGCTATTCTAAGACACACACTTAAGGAAAGAAATCCTACTTAAAGTAACATCTCATCCTGACATTAAATCTGTTGGTCTTTTTGGAATGAGACACTTAGTAAAATTTTGCAAAATTACAATTATGGTCCTGAGGATGCTGCACCATTGCTTATGCTCTTTCTGGCCATAGAGTTGTTCAAAATCATCCTCAATTTCTATCTTCCAAGAGATCTGTCATTAGGAAAGTGCGATGACCAGTTTATATTAGATGACAGGGATGCTGCCCCATATGCTCCGTTCACTGAAGGGTTGTGTTTGGGAGATCAGATGCATATAAATCTAAGCTATGTCAGAATTGATGAACGAGAATGTTGCTATTACATATTTTGTGACTATCTTTTATACTACTGTGAGCTCTTTCAAGTAACTAAGTAACTTCTGACCCGAGTTTGGAATGCATGCATAGCTTTAGAAGAGAAGATTGGAAGAGACAGAGTATTTGAAAAGGGCACATTCCTACCCTGCACTATTCTGTAGCCACTCATGTCTGATTTTGACAGTACAGCTGACTGAACCTGTTTTAAAACAATTTGGTTTAGGTTTTGTTGGGTGAGAGGGAAGGTGGGTTTTTACGCAATTGCTTTGATATGAAATTCATGGAATGCTTCTTGATCACAAATTTTTGCTGTGCTAAATCGGAAACTCCATTAATCAGTGGCCATTTCATACTATGACTGATCTGTCCATACCACATTCTGTTCCTTTCCAGGCACTGAAAGCCATAATCGCATTTGACTCTGCAGGACTTGCTCTAGGCTGGAGACTTTTTGACCATGCTGCACATCTTGGGGGAGCCCTCTTTGGGATGTAAGTCTATCTACTAACTTCTGTTTGTTTCATATTTAAATTCATCCTAGTTTTTTCTTCTTTACTTCCTTTTTTTTTCTTTTTTTTTAAAGACTCTCTTAAGCAGCATTGAAGACAACTCACTGTTATCCTCGAGTGTTATAACGCAGTGTAGGAAATGCTGTCAGTTGATGCTTAGAACTGAGCTGAACTGACTCAGAATGATAAATTAGATGTCAGATTGTCCTGTCACCGTAACCTGGCCTGGTTGCCTCTGCCCTCCTCCCCCCAGAACATTGAAGAGTCACAAGGCAGAAAAGATTCTCACAAAACACAGCATGGACAAATTAAAATAACTTCAGAATTAAACAGCTGAAACATGTTTTGTCCAGTCTGTTTTCTTTAATTGCCAATTTAGAGCTCCAGAGCTGGTTTAAGCTCAGGCCAAATTCCTCTGAGTGGCCTCTACTGCTGTTTCTCAGTATTACTGAGTCTTTGTGTGGAGCCTTCCAAATTGGGAAGGCCTATTAGAAACCAGTTTGTAGGAAACAGTTCTGCATTGTTCCATGTTTGAACTACATTACTTAATGGGTTTTTCCCTTCTGCCTGATTGCAGTGTTGCCTTAATTTGCACACTTGTAGCTAAGAGCATTTTTAAACATTTATGCAGGCATTTTAAAAGCCTACCTGAGGTTTAACTAGGCCAGGCAAAGAACAGGTGGGGAACGCTTCATTTTAGTCTGCAAACTTTTGCCTTTCTTTGCTATTGAGTTGTGCTGCAGTCACCTTTTCTCCCTTCTCTGGCATCACAACTGCATCTGATGTTGTCTTGCTGATCCGTAACTACTTTCTGCCATGATATATCTATATCAGCTTGCAGATTCACATATTAGGATAGCAGTTGTAGTAGAAATTGTCTCAAGTCAACCAGGTGAGGAAGACAAGATATGTTCTACCTGTATGTTCTACTCTGTGATCAGTTTGGTTTCTTCATTCTAAATCAGGGCTTCTACTTAGCATGTATGTTGAATAGGCAAAGTATTTTCTATACATTGACTCACAGACAACTGTCTGCTTTGGAAAGAAGATTTACGTGATTTATAGGAATGGCCTGTTTACCCAGTACTGACTGATGGAAAATTGATATTCAAGACTCGGATGTGAAGTCAGACTTGTGGGAGAGCCTTCAACCTATTTCCATGTAGTTGCTTCCCCTCCCACCTCTCCTCTCCACCATAACCTTCCTTGCTGAATCACTTATGTTGCTATTCATATATCAAGATATATAATTCTCTATGAATATCAATCAAGCTAAAACACTTGGATAGATCAAACCTTCATTTAGATGTCTATAGAAAAAAATGTTTTGATGGAATGTGTCTGTTAATTACAGGGCAGTTGTATTTTCTCATATATTCTCATGTGAGAAAAATTTACTTGGTGTTGTCGGTAAACATTGGCACAACCAACAGTCTCTTAAGTAGAAATCAAGAGAGCATGAAAGTAAAGGCATGAAAACCAGTCATTCTCAGGACTGAGACAAGCAAGAACACAAGGAGTCATGAGAACAAGTGGCTTACCTGTCACGGCCACTTTTCCAAGAGTGGTGTTCTTTCTGCCTTGGTTTTAATTGTCTCCTATATTTTCTAGGGGTAGAAATGCCTACAGGCATTTCAGTTACCTGATTTTAGTGATCAGCCTGTTCCTCAGATACAGAGAAAAGTTGCTGTTAGTTTTAACTAGCATTTTCTTTTTCTCAGGTGGTACGTGACTTATGGCCATGAGCTCATATGGAAGAACAGAGAACCACTGGTGAAAGCTTGGCATGAAATGAGGACAAAGAACACAGGAAAGGGAGGAGGTGGAAGATCTGACTGATTCCAATCCTAGAGATTCCTTGTGCCCAAGTGGTACATTACTTGAAGACATGGGATTGAATTGGTTTTGTGCTACTCCACGTGAAGCCTCTAAGGACTTAAGTGTGTAATATAAATAACAGTTACAAAAATGCATATGAATAGAAAATGAACTCTGACAAAGGCGGAACAATAAAGGTTTTTATCCTGTTGCTTTCTGAGGTAATAGTCTATGTTACATTTTTTAAAGGAGAAAGATATATTAAAAAAGGCCTTGCAATGAAGTGACCAAATGATCTGTCCACAGAGCTTCAATCTGGGGCACAGCTGGTAATACTTAGTAAAATTCACTTCCTTACTTATGAATCATGCATCCCCCTAATGTCCAGTGAACACTATTAGGTGTTTTCCTGGAAGGCATGCTGTGGGCAGCCTGAACTCAACACAAGGGTAATGTGGTACAGTCCAGTGGTCTTTATTATTGACAAGATTAACTGAGATAAGCCAATGGTTTCTATTGATTTTAAATGTGAAATACATGAAGCTATACTGGATTGTTTGCCAAAGCTTACATACTGGTTAATGGTACAGCTTTATTCATTCTATGATTCTATTTATCAGCTGCAGCTTATTCAGACTTGGGGTTTCCATTTCTGTCTGCTTCCAAGATGCTGTCAAATCTTGGTTAGAATTTACTACAGTCATATCTTTTTCATAATTACATGCAGGAGAAGAATGTCTTGCACTGTGGTTTTGAATGTTTTACTGTGAGTTATATTGCTAGTGCTTTCTATATTCTTTCACTGCATTAGTTTCTGGGTTTGGTTTTGTTTTTTAGTGTTATTCTGTATTGCTAATTTTAAGGGTTTTCTAAGTACTTTTAAATCTTAATATTTGGTTAAGAATGTGCCAGGTCTATTAAACAAGCAGCTACAGCAAAAATAGATCAGGTGCCTTAGTAAAGGGTAGTACCATGACCAATGTTCCTACTGTACAAATAAAAACAACAATTGATTTTGTGTATGTTGTTACCCTGTGCTTGTCCTGCAAGGATGACAACCAACCCCCTTACAAAAGGCCGAGGAGTCTGCCCAGATCTGAGCTGGTGCATTCAAACCCTCAGCTCCTCCCTATAGGCTGAATTAGTCATTCCAGGTAGACTGGCTTGCCAAATAACATGTGCTTCTGTAAGAAGCCAAGTTGTGACTCTGCTTGATAACAGTACCTTGCAGAAAATAATTTCCTGTAGGGGCAAAGAATACAGAATGCAAAAGGCACCAGTCTGAATAAATGATGGAGTACAAAATTGCTGTAAACTCAAGTACTGCCACAGGCCAGTGCTCAAGTCTCATTTTTTTCCTCTCTTGCAAAAATGAGGCCCTTGAGGATTTTTTCCTTAAGTGCCCGTCAACTTAAACAGTTGAAAAATGAAGGCGTCTGAATCTCTAATAGACCTTCGCTCTGCTCCAGAAGCTGCCTGGCAGTTTCTAACCTGCTACCCAGCCAATCCTCAGAACAAGCCTGCTATCTTTTAGGGCTTCAGCCACAGTGCAGCCCTGCCTGCAGCAGAGAGAGGGCAGCCGAACCTGCAGCAAGCTGCTGCCAGCAGCAGTAACAGCAGCCACCTCAGCAGTGTAAGATAGCCACTAAACAGGCTCATAAGGGAGTATTTCATGCCAAGAAGCTCAAAGAAGCTCACAAGATCTGCATGTTGATCTCAGACCTGTTTAATGCTTATCTATCTGTTGTCTTTGCCCACTTCCTTTTATTCCCCCCCACACACACACCCTTCCTTGCATTACCTCCTGTCCACTCAACAGCTTACCATTTCCCTATTTGCTGAGGGTGTTTTTTAAAGAGATCCTGGTTGAAAGCAGCAGGGAGTAATAATGCAGGAAACAGTATGTAAAGCTTGAATGACATTTTACAGGTTTGGAAGAATACACCAAGGTTACAATTAAGTTCTTCACCATAGTAGCCAGTGCCTACCTCAGAAAGTCGTGCCTCTGTATTGCTTGCAGAGGCTGGAGCCTCACTTGTGGTCTGTCAGACCTGCTAAGGCAGGAAAGGTGCAGGTAAGCACCACAACATTTTCAGGCCATCCCTTCAGAAGCAATGCCTGCAGTTCTGCTGGGCTTCTGATGCATAAGTTTCACCTTAACTTTAGACCTAATAGCTTTGTAAAGGCTGTTTGATACCTGAATCTTCCTTATTTATAGGAACTCTAGAGGCATTTAACATATGTACGAAGGTAAACCATCTTCTCTGTTCCAAAATGACTTTCAGACTGCAATAGGAAAGTCAACATTCACTCAGACAGGGAATAGCCTGGAGTTATGACAGCTCACTAGAGTACAAAATACACTTCTGGCAAGCAAATACCCTTCTTGCAAAATCTGGCATCAGTATACACCAGTACCTCAGGATTTAGTCACACCTTTGAATAACAAAGAAATTAGAAGAATTTAAAAAACAAGCCCAGAAAAAAAACCAACCCAGTAACAGAAAGAACCAGTAACCTAAAACAAAACTAACCACATGGAAAGACTTTTCTCCCCCTTTTCAAAGAGCTTATTATTGTACATAAGAATACAATGTAGTAATTATGCAGACTTGGCAGAGACAGCAGCCAGTGTTTGCATAGGGAAATAGCACTAAGTGTAAAGTCATGGTTAATTGTGTAGCAACACAATCCTTCACCCTTTTTTGATCCTTAAGAAGGTCTGCTGTGGCCTTGCCATGCTTAAGGGGTACCTTGTTTCCGTGTAGGGAACTGCTTTATTGGAATTTCATTTTATTGTTAGAACAAGCTGTCTGCTGGAGGTTTCAGCCCCCATTGCTGGCAGCAATAGATGCTTTGATGGCTTTCCTTAGTCTTACTGTTGCAGTATTCCTACCCCCTCCCCCAGCTTTTAATCACGACAAATCTCTTCTAAATGCAGACAAGTTTTTAATCTCAACCGGTGTCTCCTGGATCCCCCGTCCAAACTAGCCCTTGTGCCAGCTTCATCCTACCAGCTACAATGAGCAGCAGCTCAAAGCACTCCCTGGTGCTGTAGGTGGGCTCCGAGACACGCAGCGCCAGAGCTGACCTCAGTACTAGGAAGTGGCAGGCACAGGGAGCGCAGAGGCATCCGATTTATTCTCCAATGTATTTTGTTAAGTCAGGCCTAGGAACAAGGATCAGAGCATCACTTGTACTGTGCCAGTGATAGTGATGATAAAGCGGATGTTCTGTTTTCTCCCATGGCTGTGAAGTCCATTTCTGAAGCGTTCCGCACTTCACTCAAATCTGACTTATTTTTAAGAATTGCTACATAGAGCAGAACAGTTCCAGAAAAAGACAAATACAAACCAAAATGCAGCAGAACATTAAGAAATGTCTCCCTGAATATACTTAGAAGCAACATTATGTTTGTGGGCTTTGAGGCAACAACTGAAAAGCAGCGTCCAATACACCATATGTTACTGTGTCAAGACTTCAGTGTGGGACCAGAAGCCTTACTTAGAATTTCTGAGTCTCCCTGCTGTAACCAACGAGCACAGAGAACAGGGGGAATCACAACCACCAGCAGCACCAGCAAGTGCCAAATCAAATACTTAGGACATCAGCATCATCTGCTAAAGGAGTTTCTTTCTACCCTTTGACAACTGTGTTTCAAAGAGAGGTAGAACAGACAAGGAGAGGTTCTGCCTCAGACTAATAGCTGCATTTCCAGCCCTCCTCCCCACCAGAGGTAAGTGCAATCCTAGGCTAAAGCCTGAGGTGCAAATACACTACAGATACAGGCTGATCAGCTGAAACAGAGCAGTAAATCTCAGCTTTTCAAGTTCCATTGCCTAATTAATTTCATATTAGATCTCATCAGACAGCCACCTGCAAGTAGATTATTCCATTGCAAAATAAAGTACCTGTCAAGTTAAACAGATGATTTCCTAATAGGTGGCATCTCAGTTTATCTGCACTCTTCACTTTTACAGCCTCCAGTGACCCATTCAGATCCAGCTTCTTCTGCAGTAACCCACTGAATGGTAAACTGGGGAGGAGCATACACAAGATGCCAAGTTTCAAAAGCCAGACTTACCCCCAGTGTTATTCTGTCAGCTTTGGTGGTTTGTGCCAGGTCTCTTTGGGTATGAGCCTCAGTGTACAAAAGAAAAGCTGCAATTTCCAGCCTCTGGAAAACAGTAAATGATGTGGACTGTACATTAAGATACATAACAAATGCTTGGGGTTTGGTCAGTAGGTAATATGTTAAAAGTGAAGCGGTTAAACTGTTAATGAAAGTTGAGGAAGAGATGGGGTGTTATGGGGGGGGGGTGTAGACAGCTATTGGAAATGAACATTGCAAAGCTGCTATTTCTTATCCAGATCACTTATTTTATAAACATCTGCTTTCACATACAAATGAATTCACTAATCAGAGATGCTGATGGATAACTTGAAATTATGATTATTGGTATTTTATGAGGGTCTGTAGTAACAGGACAAGGGGGGATGAATGGCTTTAACCTGACAGAGCTACAGAAGATTTAGATGAGACATTAGGAGAAATTCTTCCCTGTGAGGGTGCTGAGGTGCTGGCACAGGGTGCCCAGAGAAGCTGTGGCCGCCCCATCCCTGGCAGTGCTCAAGGCCAGGTTGGACACAGGGGCTGGGAGCAACCTGCTCTAGTGGAAGGTGTCCCTGCCCGTGGCAGGGGGTTGGAGCTGGATGAGCTGTGTAAGGTCCCTTCCAACCCAAACCAGCCTGTGAGTCTATGATAACTAAGCAGCGCTCCCTGCCTGTGCCTGGATACGCTGCGGAGCTCCCAGGGAGCAGAGCGGGTTCCCAGCGCACCGAAGGCAAAACCCGACTCGGAGGCGCACGGGGGGAGGGAGACAGCGCCCCTCGGAAGCCACCGCAGGCACCGGCGAGGGCTCCCCCTCGGCAGCCGCCCGCCGTCGGGTCCGGTCTCGCCGGTTGCTCCCGCACCGCCGGCAGCCCGGGTCACGTGCGCGGCCCGTAATCCCGGCGAGGGGGTGTCGTTACCGGGAAGGGGGGCGGCGGGAGGAGGGGCTGCCGCCCATGAGGGCTGAAGCCGGGTGCGCGGCCGGCTGCGGGCGCCGCTGCGGCCATGGCCTGGCCCTGCATCAGCCGCGTGTGCTGCCTGGCCCGCTTCTGGAGCCAGCTGGACAAGTCCGACCTCTCCGTGCCGCTCACCATCCACAACTACTCGGACATCGAGGAGCAGGAGGACGGGCCCCACCACCAGCGCGGCGGAGCTCCTCCGCGGGGCAGCACTCGCCCGCCCGCCCCGACCCCCCGCCCGCGGGACCCCGCCGCTGCCACTGGGAAGCCGGGCGGGCGCAGGAAGAGCCGTGCGTCCGCCGGCGGAGAGCCCTTCGCAGCGGAGACCCAGTACCGGCGGGACTTCCGAGCGTGGCCGCTGCCGCGGCGGGGGGACGCCTTCCCCTGGGTCAGCGCCAGCAGCGGCGGGAGGGACGGGGCCGCCCCCCAGCCCGCCCCGGGCCGCGCCGCCTGCGCCCTGCCCGGCAGCGGCGGCCCCGAGCAGCTTCGGCCGCAGCCGCAGGCGGACGGCGGACACACCACCTCCTACAGGTAAGCGGGGCCCGCTCCCCGCCCTGAACAGGGATGCTCCTCCGCAGCGCAGAGGAGGGGGGCTGTGAGCAAGGGAACGGGGGAGGACAGGGACTGCTGCCTCAGCCTGTGCCAAAGCCACGTCTGCTTTCGGAGGTGCGGTCCCGAAAAGCGTCGCTTGGTCCCCGGGTGCCTTTGCAGCAGAGACGGCTCGGCTGGGCCCCCGTGCGCTCCCTCCCCCCTGCCGCGGATAAGGAGCCGGGAAGGATCCATGATGCCATCCCCAGCCAGCAGCTCTGCACCTAACCGCTACTGGGAGACACGGGGCTGGGGATGGCTGGAGCTGCACAGAACACGGCTGCACTCAACAGTCGCACTCCCCGAACCTGCCAGGGCTATCATCTGTTTCCCTATAGAACTCCTGTAATACCATGTGCAAGGCAAGCCAAATGATTGCCTCAGTTATCTGTTAGCTGTACTCAGTTATCAGCTGCACACACCAGGGATATATCCACCCAGACATGCCATCTATTGGGTGATGGGGAAAACCATCACAAACCACCTTTCCCAAAGAGCCTGTAAAATTATTACGTGACTTTTACGTTATCAATGTCTTCCTTTCCCAGTGATTGGGACAACTGATTACAAACGCTTATTTTCCGGAACAAGTAGTCAGGTGGGATGCACATAAATCCAACCCTTGTTCTCACTGACACCCACCATGGGAGGAGAGGGGATTTCAACCCCTACAAAGGCTGCTGTTGAATATGGTACCAGTTTCACATTGTTGCCACACGCTTCCTCAGAATGATATTTGGCAGGCTTTAATATAGCTACCATGTACACCGAGAGTAACTATTTTTACTCCAGTAGAATCCCAAGCATTTAGGTACTTGTTATCTCTTATGCACCTAGAAGACATTTCTCTATGTAAGTGCAATTCATTATGCTATTAATCACAGCACTTTAAGACAAACACACTGGGGCCCTGAAAAGATTACAGGCCAGCGGAGGAAAGTGCATTTTTTATCCCACTCCTCCTCACACAGACAGCTGCCCTGGTACTAGCGCAGTTGCCATATGGATTCTGGAAGGATAACTGCAGTGCTTGAATTTATGCACTGTTCCATCCTTTTCCACTTCTCAGAGGACAGTCACAGGGTGATGACTGGTTTTGAGGAAAAGCACTTTCAAATTTCAAAGCAGCACAAGAATTACTTTAGAGAAACCTCCTTAGAACAAGACCAGCAAGGGACATCTTTCAGAAACACATCCATCTCCACACTGTTGTTGAAGCCTCCTCTGGTTCTCCAGCCTGACCCCAAAGGAAGGGTGCATTAGCCTACATTAGAACTTTCCTACAGCCATCCTAATGTTCAAAGAGTCACTTGTCACACCTTTCTTCCATCTGACTTGTCTGCTGTTACACAGGGCTCTCAAGTACTTTCATGGAGAAGCAAGAAGTTCACAGATCACACAACAAAGCACTGGCTGGGATGACACACTAACATACAAATCAAACCAAACTCTACAATATGCAGTACTTCAAGGTAGCTTCAGGAGGAGCAGGGCAGGGTGAGGATGGAGGCACAAGGCTGGGCAAAGTTTTCACGTAAAACCTTTAAGCTGTTTGGAGGCTGCGCAGCACAACTAATACAGGTAGGAATACTCAAGTCAAGCCGCTTTTGTCTTATTCCAGCAACTCCCACAGTTTCTTTGAATGATCACTCAGTACAACATTGCAAATATAAGAAATCCCCAGACCACTGAGCACACAGGAGTCACAACAAGCAGCAGGAAAAAAGCCCACAATAACTTCACAATCTGCAAAAATCTATTTGATTTAGATTGTTGCCACCTTCTGCAAGCTGAGCACTTAGCCACACTTCCACTAATGTCACTATGCTTAAGCTCTCTTTTCCTCTTACCTTAGTATTTCCAAAGGTAGCATTGCAGTCCATAGACATTCATCTTTCCTCGAAGAGTTGTTGTTCTCTGGCAAAGACCTGTGGACGATGGGGTCCCGTGATAACCACACACAACTCCACTATCCTCTAGTAGCAGGGATCTGCCCCGCCTCTTCCTGTAGGCTGCATCCACCCAGAAGAAAGGAGGCAGCTGGGGAAGGAGAAAACGCAGGTCACCTTTGGGAGGGGCAGAGGAGTGAGGTTCTATTATGGGCAGAAGCTGGAGAGTGCTGGGTCCTGAGCAGAACACTGGTGAACCATGTAATGCCTTTAGAGTGTGCCCCGAAGAAGCAAAGATGTTCTTCATTTTGAACGACAAATTCTGTATAAATGGTGGAAGAACAGCTTAGCTGCCTGACCGCCAAACTATTGTCCCATGTTCCCAGATCTATGGGGCAGCTCCTGCTTCCAATACCTGGATTATGGGCTGGAGTTCTGCAGGGTCTGAATGAAGTCAAATCCCAGCTGGGCTACAGGGGGAGAGCTCAGGCACAAAGGCTGAGGCAGATCTATGTAAGCTGCACTTGAAAGGCTAGAGTGGGATGTGCTCCAACTGTGAAAAGACCCTGGGGACTGCAGAGAGTTGAGGTGGATTATTCCTTACTGATGCCGGAGGAGGTGGAATGAAGAGCTGAGCACCCACTGCTGCACCTTCCCAAAGGTTTGTCCTTTGGGGTCATGGAAGTGTCTTTTCCCTTTCAGCAGTAAGTTGCAGGTGCTGTGTACTTCTGGCTTTGCACACAATTAGTCATAGCACTAGGTCTTGACTGCATTTACAGACATGCTGGAAACAGATGAGTGTGTTACTTACCTCCCTTCTGCAGTGGATGTGAGATGCTTTTGGCAGGTATCTCCAGCTGGCTCTGTTCTCTTGACAGCATCATCTCACCTTGCTAGAAGGCAATGGTGGATCCAGGCACAACGTCTTTGCCAGTGCTGGTATTGCTGGGAGGAGAACACTGCAAGGCTCAGCTGTACTTTAAGTCACTTCAGACTTCAGTTTCCCCTTCAGTAACGTGCCAGCTTCAGGAAAGCACTTCAGATGTGCTTTCACATCTACACAGAGCTGCAAGCAGTTGTTCTGCCTCTTCTTCCCCCACCTATCACCTTTACTTGTATTAGCACTTGGGCAACGGGGGAATGGCTATTTCTGTACACATGCACAACTCCAGCCTCAAGCAGCGCTTCATTTCTGCAGCTGGTGTTTCCACACCATAGGTGTTTTGAGCAGGAGTGAGAGTCACAACACCCTACTTGTTTGCAGTTGGGAGGCACAGCTGTAAAGCAGACCAGACTTGAGATCAGCAAGGTTTCCTGTGCACCCAGGGGGAGCAAGTTTTGTCCTGATGAAAAGAAAATGTTTGAAGAGCTGAGGTCATTAAGGAGACATAGCATTGATGATGATTTGGGGAATTGCAGGGTGAAAGATCCCTCAGCAAACTGAATTTCCACCTTCTTGTGTGAGCACTCAGCACTTGAGGTTCATTGCACTTGTGCCCATACAACAGATATCCCCCACACCAGGGCTGACACCACAGATTGGAGGGGAAAACATTTTTGCCATAACTATGGATGCAAACACAGAGCATGTTATCTGGCTGTTTATACTATCCATCCCCCTTCAAACAGTATGCAGAAAAGCAACATGAACTGTGGTAATTGCTTCACGTTGAAAAGCACCTTATTTCAGTTGTGCAGAAGAAAACAGTGAATATACCTGCACTTGTGTTCAGCAATGCATGCTGATCATGATACATGATCATTGCATACACCTGAGCTGGCAGGGTTAACAGGAGGAGCTCCATCCTTGATGCAGCAAGATATTTAAATGCATGCTTATCCTTAATAATAGGAGTAAAGCTTTTATAATCAAGGCTTACAGTTATCTTTACATTCTTAAGTATCTTGCTGCTTGGGGAAATTAATACTGAAGCCCTTGATTTTTATACTATTTAAGAAGTAAACTGGCTTGGTGCAGGCATTGGGATGGATCCAAAGGGACCCACTGTGCACTCCATAGGCTGGCTGGGGGAAGGGAGGGCTTGAAGGAGGACAGAGCCATGGCAGGAGAGAGGGAGAGGGGTGGAAATAGTGGCTCAAGAGAGGATGTCTGATATACCAAGTACACTGTAGAACTGAAATGGGAAAGATTCAAAGCTGCTGCATAAAGGTTGGAAGAATTTCTTCCACTCAAAGTACACCCAAGCATACATTAAAAGGGAAAGAATGGGAAGTCAGCTAATGACAAAAGACAAGCTGAGACCTGCTCACAACCCCTCATTCACACAGCTGCCTGTCCTATCACACCACTGTAAGTACTCCTTCTTCAGGGATCTCTGTGAGAAGAGCAAGCCCCTAAAACTCACCCTAAGACAACATTTTGAGGCTTACAGATTTTTCCTGACCTTTCAGTCCTGTCTTATGCTGTTGTTTCCTTCCTGTGAGTTATGAGCAGCTCAAAGTACTGCATTACCTTGCTGCTGGTAAGAGCTGAGACAGGAAGCAGCCAAGAGTATTCTGCTTTCCTCCTCTCTAATTCCCATGTGCTGGTCTGTCTACCCTTACAGGTTTTTCCTTCCATCAGCTTTTCCTTTCCCTCATTTCTATCCTTATGCTGTGCTCTTTGGCCACACACAGGAGTGGGCACAACCTGCTCTTGTGTCCAAGACCTGAAAAGGGCTCCAGCATGCGTCAGATCTATCTCTGAGAAAAAGCAGTTCAGTGGGTCCGTTATCCAGGAGGGCTCATGCCAGAGGAGAACAGTCATCTCTGTTTTGCCCAGCCCTTCCCTGCAGCTCAGAGTCCTGGATTCACCCAGGGAAAATGGTGACTGCAAGAAAGAATGCTGGTGTTGTGGGTCTTAAGTCATGGCTGTATCTGCCCTCACACTTCTGTTTCTATGGGTAAAGGAAGAACCTTTCCTCTGTTGTTTGTAGGTGCCTTGAAAATAGTCTTGAATATCCTGGCTGAGAGGGGAATGGTTTGACTTCCAGCCAAAATGAGGGTCCTGTGATCCAAAAGGGCTGTGTTTGGGGGCCTACCAAATCAGCAAATGATCTGTACAAAGCAGCCAGACAGAGCTGGCTGCGGAGACAGGCAGCACAGTCATTCATGGAAAGCTGGGTATGCACTCCATTGCAGCGTAATGCAGCAGGGAGGCCAGCCAGCACAAGGATGAATGGTTAGGAATCAATGGCACCACCATTCTTGAGGCTAGCTGGCTTTATGTGGAGCAGCAGGTTCCAGTTCCTGGAAACTGCTGGGATGTAATTGATGGCTTTGTACCATTTTGCTGGTATTTTGCCCAGTAGCTGTGTGTCCTGCCTGTGGCTGCACAGCATTGCAAAGCTCAGATTGTAACTCTGCATTCACATGTGGCTGGGATTCCCTGCTGAAAGGTTGCCTTCTTGGGGCACTGCTTGGCCAAAATTGCCTTTTTGCAAAGGTGCTTCCTTGTTCTCGCCAGGTACTAAAGCAGCAGGAACCTCATCACCAGCACCCCAAGAGCTGTGCAGGCTAAACAGCAAGATGGAGAGAAGGCAGGAAGTGGAGGCTCAGAACAGCAAGAGCGAACTACTCAAGAGACAAGATTTGCAGTGCGCATAGACTGGCCTGACAGGGGCCTGGGTTTGCTTTCTGGCAGCAGAAAGCTCTTCCAAAGAGCAATATTTGTAACTAACTGAGTGGATTTAAGAACTCACTTCCACCTTCACTCAAGCTGACAAATTGCTGTAAGACCCAGCTGTGGGCTCCTGTCCATTTCCTTGCGCCTGCACATGAACTCATCCATCCTGACAGGAGGCCAGTGCTAGCAGCTTACTCAGTCAAGAAACAGTTACTTAACTGTTTGTAATTAATTTTGGTAGCATTCTGGTTTCTCATTGGCTTAAATACAGCCCAGAGTTGTACCCTGTGCCTAGAAATCAACCAAGAAAAGGGGCAGCACTTCAAGGCTGAATCTATGTTTAGAAATCAAGCATAAACCAGGCAGTAGGTATTTTGGTAATATACTAACGGGATTCACAGAATCATAGAATTGATTCATAGAATCATAGATTGAGACTAGGCTACACATACTCAAGTAATACTCCACACCTATACACTTTAAATGAGATTTTAAAAAGAGGAACTTGCAGCTACTTTCAAAATAGTAAACAGCATGCTTGGGAAAGTCATGATCATAGTATTATAGAATGGTTTGGGTTGGAAGGCACCATAAAGCTCATCCAGTTCCAACCCACTGCCATGGACAGGAACACCTTCCACTAGAGAAGGTTGCTCCAACTTGGCCTTGAACACTGCCAGGGATGGGGCAGCCACAGCTTCCCTGAGCAACTTGTGCCAGGGCCTCACCACGCTCACAAGGAAGAATTTCTTCCTAGTATCTAAACTAAATCTACCCTTTTTAACTTAAAGCCATTCCGTCTCATGCTGTCACTGCATGTCCTTATCAAAAGTCACTCTCTGGATTTCTTATTGGCCCTTTTAGGTATTGGAAGGCTGTTATAAGGTCTCCCTGGCATCTTTTGTTCTCCAGGCTGAAAACCATGAAAATCAGAAAGGCTATGATCAAAGCTAAGTTCATCACATTAAAACACTGCCTATTTCCCTAGTCTGGGCATGGCTCAAGAGTCAGTCTTGGCCTTTGATCCTCTGTATAAGCAGCTAGTAAAGGCCTTTGCAGCTACTCTGAGCAGACATACCTTGTGAATATGTTGTGTTTTACTGGTTCTTGTCTTAATCTCATTTCAGGCAAGAGTATCGCCCATGGACTGGAGCAAAACCATCCAAGCCTATAAAGACAAAGCAAGGCTTCATTATCCCAGAAGATCATTTTGTTAAAGAGACAAGCTACAAGGCAGACTTTAAGGTAATTGATGTTTGTTAAAATCCCACAGTTGATATGAGTAAAGCCCAAAGTGCACATTAGGAACTCCTCATTTTTTACTAGTGTGGTGCATGTCGAATAAAACCATGCCCTCATTGACCACTCTTTCATCACAGTCCCTTAGGTGATGTGGCCATCCTTTCCTTGGCATTTTCCTGTGAGTTTCTACAACTCTCTATATACCAGCTTATTTTCTGGTATTGAAGCACTACTAAAAATCTTACAAGGAAACATCTCTTTGTACTCAACATTTTCTTTGGCAGAGCTCCCCACACTCCCCATCCCCATGAAGGAGGAAAATGTGCCCCAGCAAGGCTCCGGTTTAGCTGCTTATTGCAGCAGACCACCAAAGAGAATAGCACTTCACTGGCAACACTGAGAAACTGGGAAAGCAGAAAGAGGCTGGGGCTGAATTCCCTGAGCACAGCATGCATGGGATTAGAGGTAATAGCAGCTGCCCTAGGGCCACTTGTAAGAAAGTAAATCTTAGCCTTGGAAAAGAGGAGGAAGTGTTTAATCAACAGACAATCAAGTGTCCCCTCCACAGAGGATTGCTGGCACACTGCTGTGACATGGCACACAAGGCACAGGATGGGTAAGCTCCACTAAAAGTGGGACAGTAACCTCAGGCAAAACAGAATCTTCAAACCTCACCAAAACTTCTTACTTTCACTGAATAGCCTGGGCTGGTTACTGAGGTGCAGCAATGAGAACAGAGGTATTTAACCCTTACCCCCTACATTTTGACCCTGAAAGGGCAAAATACAGTGTCTTCCTATTTGGCAGATAGGATACAAAGGAGCGAGGTCTAGATGAACCCCTCAGAGTCACTATCCCAGTTCTCAAAGAAGGGAAATCTCAGACACAAACACATGCACTGAGGACACTGCACTCCAGACTGTCCAAACAGAGATCCGATCTCCTGGAGCCCCAGGGCACCACCACAGCCTCTCCTGCAGGCAGTGTGGGAAAGGCGTAGTGTGGAATAAAGACAGTGCTGAGGAGCCATCAGTTCAAAGAGAAGTTGGACTCTCCCTGGTTCACATTTAGCCATTTAGACTTTCCCTCTTGCCTGAAGCCCGTGGTTTTGCTCCCATGGGGGAATCAGGGTTATGTTGTGTCCTGACTGCCTGCTTTGCTCCTGAGCTGT
This sequence comes from Agapornis roseicollis, assembly GCA_002631895.1. Classification (NCBI taxonomy): domain Eukaryota; kingdom Metazoa; phylum Chordata; class Aves; order Psittaciformes; family Psittacidae; genus Agapornis; species Agapornis roseicollis. Next base: position 184,245 of record NDXB01012240.1, on the reverse strand, counting down.
GCATAGGCTGTTTGCGACACTGCTTGTTCCTTAGTGTGCCAGATGCATCCCCAGAGGAACGGAAAAATCAGAACAATGAAACAACCACCAGATCAATAGCTTTCCCTGTACTCTCTTTGCCTGTGGTCTTGCTCTGTTTTCTCTGCTCAGATGGTGCCATCAGAACACTCAGCACCCAGCAAAGCTTTTCATCCTTTCATGTTTTACAGCCAGATTCACCCAGAATCCTGGGCTGGAAGGAGAGCTATGGCCAGTCCTGTTTCGAATCCTTTAAGCACTAGGGAAGACACAAGCATCCAGGTGTCCCTCATGCCTCAGTACAACCACAACAGCCACATACTGCATGAAATTCTGACTCCACAGACATCAGAAAGAGCAACCTCTGTTATCTGTACCATTCCTCCAGGCCTGAGCAGTTAACATCCTTATCAAAGCCCTTGCAGTTTCACAGCCTGGCTCTGCCATTAACTGCTTTTTATCCTTCAGGTACTCCAGGTCTATCTTGCAGAGGTTGTCCCCCATCAAACCACACACCTCAAGGTGCAAGGGATGGGTTACAACAAAGCCCCATGCTTTGTACAGCAAGGCCAGTCCCATTGAGTGTACAAAGGCTGCAGAATGGCTCAGTACACACAGAGTGTACCAAAGAAAAGCTGAGAGACCTGGGGTTGTTCAGTCTGGAGAAGAAAAGACTCTAGGGAGACCTCATTCCAGCCTTTCAGTACTTAAAATGGGTCTGTAAGAAACATGGGGAGAGACTTTTTAGCAGGACCTGTTGCGACAGGACAAGGGGTGATGGTTTTAAACCAAAAGAGGTGAGATTCAGGCTGGACGTGAGGAAGAAACACCTTTACAATGAGGGTGGTAAAATCCTGGCACAGGTTGCACAGAGAGGTGGTGGATGCACCATCCCTGGGGACATTCCAGGCCAGGCTGGATGTGATTCTGAGCAACCTGATCTAGTTGGAGATGTCCCTGCTCATTGCAGGGGGTTGGAACTGGATGTGCTTTGAAGGTCCCTTCCAACCCAAACTCTTCTACAGCTCTGTGATTCTATGATTGATGCCCAGACAAGAACTAGTGCTTGCATGTCACAGGGGAGAGCAGATTGTCACAACACCCCAGACCCCTCAGACTCTGTAGGCAGTCCAGTTGCACCCTGTGTCACACTAACGTTTCTCTCCCCCCTCACCCCACTAGATCCCAGAGGTGAAGACCAGGTTCTCCCCCAACCCTTCTGCTGTTTTCCAGGCGCCGTCACGGATCCTCAACGTGTGAACCCGGACCCTCCTCACACCCAGGCAGCTCAGACACGGAGTTAGATGTATCTATGCAATTTTCATGAGGAGTGTTAAGATCAAAGAGCCGGTGTTACCAACAGCAGCCCCAGTGATTAATGACAGGCACACAAACTTTCTGTTAACACAACAAACCGCAAAGCCCTTGGTTCAGAGCTGGCAAACCACACTGTGAGGAGTGACCTAGTTTTGCATGGGAGCAGGTTCATTACTCTGCCAGCTGGCCTCACATTAGGAGATTGACTTCAGGCAGCAAGCATAGCAGGCAACATCCCTGTGTTCAAATACACAGGGTGGGAGGGGAAAACAGTTACAAACGGGATTGATAATTAAAACCAAAAAGTTCCATTTAGCAGCATCCTCTTAAGTATACAAGTGAAAGGGAGCATCTGGCTGACTTCGGAGTTTCTTGAGGGGTTTTGGAAACAGAACCTGAAATGGCTGCACCAGAAAACATAGCACCAAGAGGGCTGGTATGAACTTCCAGTGTTGTTTCAGAAGCTGAAGGAAGCCAGCATCACTGAACTCCAAAATGCATCTGGCATATGCAGTGTCCTGGGGCTTCAAGGCTGGAAAGCTGGATGTTTCCAGGACTGGTGGGCTCATGCAGGAGCAAGAGGGGACTGAGCTTCAGGGGACAGCCCTGAGAGCAACGCACCAGCCTGGTTTGGAGAGGATTACATGGACAGAGACAGTCAGGCACCTGCCAGGCTCCAGAGGAGCTGAGATATGTATGTAATTTGTATAGCTGTTAGGGGGAGTGTAAATACTGTATATGGATTTTACCTAAACCAATTTGTGATCTTTTAATGAAAAGGACATGCTTATACTTTTAATAAATGTTAAGCCTTTGCATATGCAAAGTGGGAAATATTGCCTTGAAATTCCTAAATTATTGCCTGTGTATTGGTAATGCTAATGCTAGGAACAACCAGAAGCGAATGTTACTTAGAAACTCTTCTTAACATAGAATGTCAGACATCCTTGATTTTGAAGACAGGCCATTTTAAGTGTCATTGTTCTAAAGCTGATTTTTTTTCTTTAGATTGGTTTGCATTGAACTTTTGCTGAGGTCCATGTGTTTTAAGAAACCATTGTTTAGCCTTTGTTCATCAGGATGGTAGTGGGTTTACAGTTTCTGTCTCAATGACTTATGCAACCGGAACAGTCTACTGTGCATTTCATGGGTTTCCTAATCTATTTTGTGGGAAAAAAAATGAAAAACTTCTAGTTCACCTATAGTTTACAACACACAAATGTGTTGACTAGAATCAAAGGAAACTATCCTCAGACTTGAACAGTGATCAGATATTCATTCATCTGTAATGAATATTACTGAAATCATAATCATAGAATCCCAGACTGGTTTGGGTTGGAAGCGACCTTAAAGCTCATCAGTTCCAACCCCCTGCCATGGGCAGAGACACCTTCCAATAACCCAAGTTGCTCCAAGCCCTGTCCAACCTGGCCTTGGGATGGAACTTCCCACACTCATCCCTGAGCCCAGAGGAACCTACAGTAATAGCAGTGCTTGCCAAAATAATTTTTCAGGAGACTCATTTTTTCAGGAAATCCATTGGAAACATTCAAACTGTACAAAGGTTTTGCATGTTAGATGTTTCTAAGAATTCAATCTGCTTGTTTAATCTCTTTATAATGTTTCTTACAGTTTAAGTTTGTTTCAATTCTGGACTTTAATAACAGCAAAAAGAAAAGAGGATAAATTGTCTATTCAGTCTTCTTAATTCATTTTATTTCTTAAAAGAAAAAAGAAGTCAATGCAGTTGTAAGCAAACTGGTAACACAGTAAGCTTGTATTTTATCAAAATGACTGGATTTAATTTAGTAAATTAAAATGTATTTTGGCTACTGGTTCTTTCCCCAAACATTCTTTTTTTGTTGTAAAATGTAACCCTGGGGTATTGAACCTTGCAGATCCCTGCATTTCTCTTACCTAGCAGCATGTGCAGGACAGCAGGGCACACAAGACACCAATTAAGGTATGAGAAGATGCCTGACTGCAGTCACAGCCATGAGCAATCAATTCCTTACTCCTCAAACTTGTCTGCAGGCACAGACTCCACAGCAAGAAAGGCTCCCAAGGCACATTTCAGGCTGTAGTCTAACTGCTGATTTGAAAGCACAAGTGTCTTCCACAGGAAAGCTGTTGCTCTGCAGAATTCATAATCACTTGTGGGAATTTCCCTGAACATTTTCAAAGGGAAAGCAAACTCTTCAACAAGCAGTCCATCAACATGAAGGGGAAAAGAGGATGAACCAATGACACCAATTTCCCGCATTCACTACTGAACACACAGGGGCTAAATCTGCTCTGATGCAGGTGCCATGGTCTCAAGATCCCCTTGCAGCAGTGCCCACTGTGTGCCCTGTTAACACAAAGGGACAAGCCACTTGCATTACATAGAATCCCAGACTGGTTTAGGTTGGAAGGGACCTTACAGCTCATCCAGTACCAAATCCTGCCACAGGCAGGGACACCTTCCACTAGAGCAGGTTACTCCAAGCCCCTGTGTCCAACCTGGCCTTGAACACTGCCAGGGATGGGGCAGCCACAGCTTCTCTGAGCACACTTTGTCAGTGCATCAGCACCCTCACAGGGAAGAATTTCACCTTGGTTTCACTCTGCCATCTCACACAGATCACAGGGAAATGGTGCTAGCTTTGAACCTTGAGACCGTCGCTTTACAGTTGTGCCCAAGATAGTGAGTAAAAGGTACTGAAGGTACAACAAGCTTCCCCAGACAGTGTGATACCAGCTCTTTTAACTGTGCCTCAGAATACTTCCAGGACAAAGCCAAAGGCTCACAAACTGTTGACTGCCTCTAACTACAGGAGGGATGAATGAAGGGAAGATCAATCAGGTACTTACCATTACAAGGCACAGGGTGATGCAACTGGCTGCTGCTGTCTGCAGCACAGCTGATTTTGCACCTGCCTCAGCCAAACTGAAAGGTATGACACCAAGTTCCTCTGAAGGGGGCAAATCTACACAGGTTTTGCAGGCTTCAGGGAGTCAGAACACCAGGACTGCTTTCAATGCTGCTCTCTCACTAGCATTTCTTCCCTATTGCTCTGGGTTCACATCCAACTCCATCAAGGCTTTCCAACTGTGAATCACACTACAAACAAGGGTGTTATTTGACACAGAAAGAAACGTCACTTAGAGGGAAGGTTTTACACTGGAAACATTATAATTTGCTATTTTTAGGGGCAAACTGAACCTGCTTGTTTCATTCCAACTTGCTGACTCAGGCTTGTTGGGATGCTGATAGCGAGCTTTGTGCCTCCTGCATGCACTATGCAAGAGAGCTGTGAACACCTGCGCTTCCACATGCTGTTTTGTCTATGATGGTAAGTGGTAGATATCCCTGTTTTTATCCTGACGCACAAGACTTATTTTCTACGCCTGCTCTGCTGAAGGGGAGCAAGTGCAGCAGGGTGGGTGTCCAGCAGCCAGCCAATGTCAACCCACCGTGCTTTTCAATCCTCCACACCAACCAATTACTCACTGTTGTGGAGGAGTTAAGCTGGTTGAGCTCTGTGCTTCCCCTCCCCAGCCTCCAAACCCAAGAGCTTTTTATAGGAACCAGAAAAGGGAAAAACTACCTTTTCCTTCAGCTTGGTTCCATAACTGCCCATTTTAATCCACAACTAGGACATTCGGAATATACACAGCACACACAAATCTGTGGATCTGGGGAAATTCGAGTGACAGCTGACAGTCAAGACAACCTTAGCACAGCTAATAAAAGAATTTATTGTAAACATATGTATCTTACACAATTATACAGTATAATACAGATAACATGAAGGATTTAAACACTCAGCATTACAAACGGGTGATATTTGTAAGAGATTTTTAACTTGCATCAAGACTCTTTAGAAAGCCAGAGAAATATAACATCTCAACACACTGGACCAACTGTAGCGTTTCACACATACACCTGAGCGGGTGCATGAAATTCCACAACCGCTGAACTCATCTCCAAGTAATTCCCACAGGAACTTCAAGGACAAATTTTTCTCCCACCCCTTTTCAAAACTCAAGGAACTTGTTGCAAACGTTTCCTATCTGAAGGACTACACAAATGTGTTATTTTCTAGCTGCCTTTAACAGTTTATTTTTCTTCAGCAAACTTTATATATTATTAATATAGCATCCCCTAGAAGAATAACCTGCGGTTGCTCAGAAACGTAGTAATAGATCTGCACTGCAAGAACCGCATTAAGAACAAGGGGTATTTACTTGCCTGCTTCAGGGCCAGGTTCAGGACTCACTCTGCAACTCCATTCCTCACAGTAAAGCAGAACACAGGCAAAGGAAGCCACGATTTGCAAACAGATGCTGGAAGACAATCTCCTGCATCCTCAAGAGCTGCTCTGGGCATATCAAAATCCACAGGAGACAGGGGCTGGAAATGCATGTGTCATTGCACAAGATCCTAGCATGACTGAGTCTGCCCAAAGGGCCGCTCCCACACAACCTGCAGCCTGCCATAGCAATTGTGACAGGTATCTTGAAAATGCCCTTCTCTCCTGTGAAAGCTGTGTACAGGGGTGCCCAACAGCATTATGTACTTGGACTTCACTACAGCCTACAGGCAAAGTGTGGGGCCTGCAGCTCCACAGCTACCCAGATTCCTCCCAAATCCCAACACTGAGCTCAACTACAGTCACCACTGCTCCACTCCTTCACACTGACCTCAGCTGAAAAACCAGTGTCAGGGCTAAGCTGGGTACTTTAGTTGTGCAGGCAATCCTGCACTCAGCTCACCCAAATAAGCCAGGATTATCTTCTGAATCCAGAGCGTATGAAGTGCCCTATGTAGGGGGCATTTAAGTCCTTCTCTGAAAGCATTTCATCCACTGGTCCCATTTCCTAGATTCAGAGGTCAGGTTCTGCCACTCATATATTCAAGTGAACTGTAACTCCCTGTTTATTCTAATGAACCAACAGGGGCCCTCCTGCAGACCCTAGTTTTACTTATGGTGCTAAAGACAGGCAATATGTCATCTGAGGTACGTGGTACCTTCTTCAGTTTAAGAACACCAAATCTATGCTACTGTCCTCAGAAGCCTGAAACCACCCCCTCCCACAGTTCCTGCACACTGGAAGTTACCATCTGTACTGCATGTTACCATCACCTGTCTTCTAGCTCAAAACAAAGCACCAAAAAAATAGCATTTTGAAGACTTCTGTTCCTGTCCCAGATGGGGAAAGATAACTGTGGTTTAATGTTTATAAAAGGCTTTGTATTGTCAAAGCATGGCACCAAGAGTGAGGCCTCAGTACACCCTTTTGAGGTAGGTATCCTGCTCCCCATGCTCAGAGATGGGGAAACTGAGGCACAGAGTGATTATATCAAAGGCCATGCAGCAGATCAGAGACCCAGCTGAGATCAGCACATCGAAGGTCTTGGCTGCTTGACCCGTGCTCTACCACATGACAGCACTGCCTCACAGAACAAGCACCCTGAAAGCATGACAGTCAAACAGTTATCCCACCAACTTCACAATGGCTTATTCACACTACTAGCAAGCACCCATGGGGCAGGACGAAGGGGTGGTGGATGTGGGGTGGTCAGGATATTGTCAGAGAAGCCTTCTTCAGTGAAGTGTTCATAACCAGGCTGCAGACATGTCTCCTACATCAGAGATGTTCCTAGACAGTTAAGTGCTGAGGTTAGTAGCAGAACCTCTTGCAGTCAAGACAGAGGAGATCCCTACAAGTAGCAAATCTCTGATCTTTTGATCCTATCAGGCCTCTCTGTGTTGAGCAGAACTTCAGCCAAAGTGCTGCTGCTCCCCTAGCACTTCACAATCCAAGCTGATCATCAATCAGTGCTGTCCAGACATTATGACCTTACAACACAGCTTGTCACCTGTCTCCAAACCTTCAAGCAGCCTGGGGAGGCACTCGCTGGGTAAGGAAAGGGTTTCAGCCAGTCAAAACCTACAAATACTGTCCCCACTCCTCTCCTTTCCTACGCAGGACAAGTGATCGGTCAAGTCTTACCAAGCCTGAGCATGGTTTGTTCATGGTGATTGAGCATGTGCCAGTCTACCCTTCTGAGGTGACTAAGAAAGGCGGCACGTGGCACCTCTTTAGAGAGGCAAGGAATCTGGTTATTTACTTTGCTGAAAAAGCTGACAATAAGCCTACCCAGCTTACTGATGTGTGCTTAGTCACATATATCATACGCTGGAGCAGGACTGCTGTAATTTGTTGCAGCCATCAGCCTCCTGCTCACCCACACCTAAACCTACCTGACCAACTCACCCACCTACTCAAGTAACGACCTTTAAAAGCTGTCTTTGACTTCTCTCGTATTCAGAGTGCCAAAGCTACTGTTCTGCCCATTGTATGGGAAGAACAACTCCTATGCGGACTGCATCAAAAAGTATAATTTGTTTCCTAAGAAAAAATGTTCAATCTCATCAAAACAGCTGTCTCAGAGGGACCAGGCCTGGGGAGTCTCTCACAGCTAGTAACTCAATGCAAACTGACAATGTTTGTTCAGCCACTGAACATACACTTACCAAGTAAACACTGACATTTAACAACTTGATTTGGAACAGAGCATCATTTTGTTGCATTAAGGTGCATCTTTAATTGGAGGTAACAATCTAGTAGCCCAATGTTATAAACGTATGTAAGTGTCCTACAGAAATACTGGATTTGTCAAACCAACTTCAGTCATAAATCCACTTTTCCTGTAGCATCTTCTTTGCTCTATTTCATTGTTCCTCATTTAGTATCTTCATATGTTTGTTTGTGAGGAAGTCAAGAAAGGGAATATTACAGATGGCTTTGTGAATATTCATCACTGTGATCTCTCTTGGAGTCCTGCAAGGAATGCATCAGAGATGGTATTATTATACATAAAAAGACACCTGTCCAGAAAATATCAAGTTAAGAAAACTACTAGGGAAAAATAGATTAAAGAAAAAGAAAGAAGACCCATTAAAAAAAAACCCAAACCAAACCAAAAGATCAAGTGCTACAGCAACAAGCATTAAAATTTCACAGCACAGAAAAGCCACTCAAATGACTCAGGGAAACATCTTGGGCACCAGGACAGGAAAATCCAGTGTTTAGGTATTAACCCTTGAACTTCTGTAGCACAGACTGTGTATTTTTCCTCTATATAACATAAATACATATGTTTAGTATATCTTATATAAATATTTACACGCTGCATGAGTAAATATTTAATCTAAGCATTTTCTTGTAGTGTTACTTTTTCTCCCAATTCCAAGCTACCTCAAATCATGCTGCTGAACAGAAGTCAAAACTTCGCCTAATCATTACTATGAAAACCACTCAGTATCTGAGCTAGAAAAGAGAAAATAAAGAAAATTTTAGGTTGTTTAAAGTTCTGGTGGGCCATGGGTAACTTGTCTACATGGTAACATGAGACGGACAGGAGTGAGAAAATCCTTCCAGCATGGCTCTGATCATCCTTTGAGTATGGCAACAGCAGAGACTCCTGCCTCAGTTTTTAATGTTGTTTATGTTTCCATTCTTTGTCACTATGGAGCTAGGAGATGACAAACCCCCTCACAGTGCCAGGATCTTCTCACAGAATATAGTTCATAAATTCTCTCCCTCATGTGGTCTGACCACGAAAAATCTGACTAAACTTCTCAAGCAACTCAGCCCTTAGTGGCCCAAGAGGAAACAAGGCACTGTACCTGTTGTGAGGTGCTGTCTGGTATGCCACAGCAAGTGCTTGCCGTAGGATATCACTCATAAGCTGTTCAGTGGCCTGTGACAAAAGACAACATTAGGAGACAGCATTACAAAACAAGGAAAGCAACATGCTTGAGCATCAGTGCAAGAGCAGCTGAAATTCTGGGTCACCTCAATCCTGTATTCGACCAGCAGGGGAAGTTCTGGATGCCCAAGTGAGTTTCATTAGCACAGTACTAAGAACTCAGTATATTTAACAAAAAGAAATAGACCTATAGATGCACAGAGCTGACTGGAACTGCCCAGTCTGGTTCCTCTCCAGACCTGCAGAGCAGTATGTGCACAGCAGGGTGGATCTGATCTTCCAGAGCTTGTGCTTTGAAGAGCAATTCAGGGTCCATTCTCTTACAGACCAGAGCTTGTTTTGTACATGGCAAATTCCAGATATTCTCCTGGGAGCTGGTATACCCTTGTTAGCACATACCACTCTCTGTGGTCACCGGCTTGTCATGACACATTCACAAACACCTCCCATCCTGGACAAGCAGCAGATGGCAGCCGTATGCCCTACACACTTGGCTTAATCAAGGTTCACTCAAAAGCTAATTAAGGCTCTTGGCCTTCTGTGCCTGTATCAAGACTACAACAGAGGTTTCTGGGATGTTCCATCAGGAAAAATGGCATACCTCTACAGTTACAATGGTGCAATCTGATGGTGACAATCTGTCTACAAATGGATGTATCTGAGTTCAACTATGGTAAGTAACAGAGAGCCCAGCAGATGTGTGCATGTGAGTACGTGTGCAACCTGGAATCAACCAGCTTTTGTAAAACCCTTCTTCTGATAGCCTGTATAAACAACCCCAGAAATTGTCTTTGGCTTCAAACACAGCAGAGCACTGTTAAAACCAATCTGTGTTAGCCCCCAGCTCCATGCTGTTCAAAGCTTTGGTAAGAAACCATCTCCGTTTTTCCAAAAGTGATTAAGATAGAAAAGTGGTTTCTCAAATAAGGCAGAATTGCTACTGTTTGCAGGAGTTCATCAATCTCCTGCCACAGACAACCCAGGCAAAAAGGAAGTGAACAGTATTCAGGAAAAAAAAAATAGCTAGATTTGTATAAAATAATCAAACCTTACAGAACTCTGGCAGATTCCCCACCCCTTTCACCCCCCAGTTTGGAAGGGCAGGACAAAGGAAGGAGGACTTTCAAAGTTACAGAATGAGTCAGTATCTTACTGGTAGGGAGAATCTGCAAATCTCTATTCTGTGTCCAAGCCAACAAATCAGGTAGAAAGATGGAAACACACAACAGAAGCATACAACTCTGGCCAGACATACATCTTCTGATACATGCACAAAGAGAATTCTCAGACTCTGCATCTCCTGATTCGATAGATGTATATTAGCAAGTACAGTCTTTATTTTTTATTCCTACATTGCTGGGTTAACACACTTACAGAAATGTTCTTATTGTTATTTCTTACCTTTAAAATCATATCTTCTATTACTGATGCATAAACATTCTTTTGTACCTCAGCAGGCTGAAAAGAAATCCCTATCTATAAAATGGGAGAGAGGAAAAAAGACAGTATATCAAAACTTGTGTTGCACTGGGTTTAGATTAGATGAGAATGAGATTAACAAAAAAAGTCTATTATAAATGGTAGTTAAATAAGCAAGCAAACAGTTCGGACTTCCAAGCAGTGTAAACTCAGGCTTCATTTTTAAAAGAGCCTGCAGAAATGCCTTTGAAACACAGAAGAAACAAAAGCAGGTTTTAACTTCTGTTTCAGAAAGTCCACACAAAAACCAGGCTGCACTGGGCAGCCCTGAATTGAGAATGGGAATTCTATACTGTACATATATTCAGCCCATCTGTTCATCATCTTCCCTGCACCTATGGCAACTGAAACCACTTTAAACAGTACTCCTGGCACTAAAGTTCCACATTGTCCATCTCATAGGCTCACTCTCATAATGTGTGTGCCCTTGTCACCTATGATTCTAATAGACCAGATACAAAGCAGAACCAAAATGTTGTCCCTTAATGTCTATAAGAAGGGCAAGAAGGAGGAGCTGGATAATTATAGACCCGTCAGCCTCACCTCCATCCCTGGAAAGGTGATGGAACAACTTATTCTTGACACCATCTCTAGACATATCAAGGATGAGGGGGTCATAAAGAGCAGCCAACTTGGTTTTACCAAGGGGAAGTCATGTTAGACCAACCTTATGGCCTTCTATGAGGAGGTAACTAAGTGGTTGGATGATGGTAGAGCGGTAGATGTGGTTTTTCTTGATTTCAGTAAGGCATTTAATACTGTCACCCACAGCATCCTCATAGATGAGCTAAGGAAGTGTGGGCTTGATGATCAGGTAGTGAGGTGGATCGAGAACTGGTTGAAAGGAAGAAGGCAGAGAGTTGTGGTCAATAGGGCAGAATCTAGCTGGAGGTCTGTGACCAGTGGAGTCCCTCAGGAGTTGGTGCTGGGACTGGTGCTGTTTAATATTTCCATCAATGACCTGGATGAGGGAACTGAGTGTGCCCTCAGCAAGTTCGCTGATGATACTAAACTGGAAGGAGTGGCTGACACACCAGAAGGCTGTGTCGCCATTCAGCGAGACCTGGACAGGCTGGAGAGTTGGGCAGGGAGAAACTTGATGGAATTCAACAAGGGCAAGTGTAGAGTCTTGCATCTGGGGAAGAACCTGCTGGAAAATAGTGAAGGGGAAAGGGACCCGGGGGTCCTGGTGGATGGGAGGATGACCATGAGCCAGCAATGTGCCCTTGTGCCAAGAAGGCCAATGGCATCCTAGGGTGCCTTAGAAAGGCTGTGGTTAGTAGGTAAAGAGAGGTTCTCCTCCCCATCTACTCTGCCTTGGTGAGGCTGCATCTGGAATATTGTGTCCAGTTCTGGGCCCCTCAGTTCAAGAAGGACAGGGAATTGCTTGAAAGAGTCCAG
>NDXB01012240.1:130342-172003 GCA_002631895.1 Agapornis roseicollis | reverse complement strand
ATGATGAAGGGAGTGGAACATCTCCCTTATGAGGAGAGGCTGAGGGAGCTGGGTCTCTTTAGCTTGGAGGAGAGGAGACTGAGGGGTGACCTCATCAATGTTTACAACTATGTAAAGGGTGAGTGTCAGGATGATGGAGCTAGGTTCTTTTCAGTGTTGTCCAGTGATAGGACAAGGGGCAATGGGTGTAAACTGGAGCATAGGAGGTTCCATGTGAACATCAGGAGAAACTTCGTTACTGTGAGAGTGACAGAGCACTGGAACAAGTTGCCCAGGGGGGTTGTGAAGTCTCCTACATTGGAGATATTCAAGGCCTGCCTGGACAAGTTCCTGTGTGATGTAATTTAGGTTACCCTGCTCTCGCAGATGATCTTCCGAGGTCCCTTCCAACCCTTAGGATTCTGTGATTCTGTAATGTCAGCAGTTCAGGTGGAGAGGGAGACCCTTTGTTTCCCTCAGAACTGCTGCATGCAAACTCCTTCTGCTCCTCCTGTCTCCTTCCCACAAGCTTGGTCAGTCTCCTCCATGTCCTTCCTGCTGCTGTGACAGAAGACTCCCCCTTTTCCTTTTCTTACTCTAATGTGAACAGGGGGAAGAAATCCAAGCAGTAGAGAAGTTTGCTGTGGTCTAAGCTTTACTGTGAGTCCTTTTTCAGAAGCTGCTATTAAACAGCACTGGTCCAAAGAACAAGTCCCAGTCTTTCACGTAGTGAGACAGAAGAATCTGGTACCAGTCCTCCTCCTTCCCTCATTTCCCCTTGCTTCTAGCCTGACAGGATGACTTTTCTGATACTAAGCCCTGTAATACATGTTACTCTAAAAAGACCTCCTGGCTGGCATGCTTCACTTAGTCCTCCCAGCAGCAGCCAGCTTAGTGTCATGAATCAGGAGGTCCAGTATTTCCAGGGCATTTACAAAGATTTCCATAAAGCATCCAGAGATCCATATAGATGAAGAAAAGGCAACTAAATAAATGTAAGACTACAACTAGTTTAACAACAGCTCTTACTAGATTTATGATTCCCTTTTTACCTTCTCTGCAGCGTCCCTCACAAACTCTGATGCAGGCAAGGAACCCAAGTAGAACTTCATCTCCTCTTGTTTCTCCTCCTGTTCTTTCTTAATGTTTATTTTTAAAGGCTCACTGAAGTTGAGAACATCTACTTCCTCTTCATGTTCTGGTTCTCGTTTCAGAAACTGCTGTAGTTCCTCTAGTTTTCGGCACAGCTCCTCACCACTGCTGTAAGATGAAGGGCATTCTGAAATAGAGGCAATCAATTAAATACATGAAAGGTGTTTATAAACAGATGCACTCTCAAAATATGGCAAGAAATTAACATAATCGGAAGTTATTTTTGTAGTTCCTACCAAACATAAGGATAAGCAGAAATGCAAACAGTCACTGACTGACAGATCTGCAATAGAATTAAGAAAGAGTAACCTCTTCTCTGCATGCTCAACATGAGCCACTGAAACCTACAGTAGAAAAGTATGCAATAAGCATATTCTTTTTTTCAAAGACAAATACAAATCTAGTTGGGTAGATAAAAATATTAAAAGGTGGATGTAGGCTCCCTTTCCACCGTTAGTGATGACACTGCAAAGAATAAGCAAATCCATACACTTCTGTGAAATACAGAAATACTGAATCACAGAATGGTTGGGGTACGAAAGGACCTTAAAATCATCCAGTTCCAATCCCTTGCAAGGGCAGGGATGCCTCATCCTAGACCATGTCACCCAAATTCCTGCATGATCAGAACAGAAAAACATTCAGCTTTGAGAAAGGGGATTATCTGAAGGTGAAACAAAGGGAGCTTAACTGTGAAGAACGGATTATATACATATGTTTAATACATACTAAAATGGACTGTGGAAATTCCTGAGCTATGCTGTATTCCTGAGCAGCTGTAATAATAAAATGTGAAGCTTCACACAGGCCAGTTCTCCTCACTTTTAGAGGTAAATTAACCCCTACTGAGCTCCACACCACCACTGCCACTTTTGTTGGTTTTTTCTTTCCTTTTTTGCACCTGAACTTACTCACACTGTTTTCATGTTAAATCTTAACTGAGGCTATGCTTACCCAAGGACAGAAATGTCATTACTCCTATGCTTAGTTTGTGTGCCCACTTAGAAATTATTACACTGTGGGACAAGAATCATCTCTCTCAAGGTTTATCTCTGCTTGGCCTCCTAGGGCCTCAAAGCTCAATAAAACCCAAAAGAGGCCACAGAAAACATCAAGACTGATGAGAACAAGGGATAGCCTCACTTGTAGGCTTGCCCTTATCATCTCCAACTTTTGTCATTGCAGAGTGAGCGAAGTTAAAAGCAAAGCAAGAAAGAATCCCCTTCTCTTGGTGAAGAAACACGTGTGAGCATGCAGAGCCTTGAGCCATTTAATAAACAGCTTATTTGGTAGCAAGGAGCTTTCTGTCCCTCCATATTCACCTGGCTCATTGTCTATCTGTGTCAGCACGTCTTCAATCGAGTCCTCGTCGTTCTGCAAGGTCTCAGGGTCAGGTGGAGTGTAACCATGGCATCGACACCAGTGCACCACATGCTTTGTTTTCAGGGGTGTAATGTTGTGAAACCTGGGGTGCTTCTCTATGATTTCTTGTAGGATCTTTTTCACTGTCATTGCTCGTTGCCACTGTGACAAAGCAAAGGGAAAGGTTAGCACACTGGCTAAAATGCTTAAGGCTAGACTATTGCCCTGAACAATAATCGAGGTGGCAAGAAAAACAAAAGCAACATGATTTTCTCCAAAGTCAGAAGGGCAAGGAAAAACAAATGTGGAAGATGGTCTAAATCTTGATATTAGGCAGCTGTAGGCAGGTCATTCAATCTCTGCTTTGTCATCCAAAGAAAACCCAAAGAGACACACACATTTACAGAGGCCCAGACACATCTTGCCTTGAAATGCCACATCTCCGAAGTAATACCTATGATGGTATACTGCAAGAAATCCACTAGGCTTCTCAAAATTTTGGTTAAACTCTTCAATCATTTAAGTTGGCAACAGCAGAGTCTCATTAGTTTCAACATATTCCCCCTAAAACTCCACAGCAAGATGACAAAATCAGGAAGAAACAGGGGGAAACACAACCACAATACAAAGAATTCTAGATTAACTGAAATATTCATCTTGGGTGAACTGACAATCTATTTCAGCACCAGGAATACTTACGTCAGATCCCTCAATTCTCTTCCTTAAGGAAGCAGACACAATCACATAAGATAGACAAAGTATGTTGGGTGAAATTCCAATGACTGTAATACACCACAGAGGAGTGATGAGGATAAAGTGCTATTAGGACAGTTTGCAAAAATTCAGATTTTTGAAATGCTTCAAAAGCATCTTGCTTTGAATCAACTAAAAAAATGACCTTCAGAGACCCTTCTGCTTGAGAAAGTCTCTGCACAATAAACTACCTACACACAAATCAGCACATCCTGCAGTAAGAAATGCTTCCATTTAAGATGTGACAGACTGTTTCAGAAAACAAATCAGGCAAGAACAATGAAGGTTCTGTAATTCAGAAATCCTTCTTGTGTCCATAACGGCTGCTTATGAAACACAGGAGAAGAAGATTACCTCAGCTGCCCTCCTCTTCCCAATATTCCAGCTGTAATACTGTTCCACTGAACTGGCACAAAAAGAGCTTGCATCTTCACCTAGAAAAACACAAAGTCCAAACCAGTATTACATTTTGAGTAAGTGAAGGAAGTTGAATTCATCTTACATTTTAAGTAAGATGAATTCTGGTTTTAATGCTACTTCGTGGAAAGAAAGAGGGTAATGCATTTCATGCTCACAGGATCAAGGACTGTAACTCTCTAAACTTTCACAGATGCTATGCTCTCTCTAAGCACAACACAGGTATGTGCAGCAGACTCTGTGGTTTTTGGATTCAAAATTAGCATCCCTATTGGTCATACACACAAATATCTGCAGCTATAGGTTGTTTTAAACCTCTTTTTCTCCCAGAAAACCTGTTATTATGTAGACCTGTAAGTCTGTCTTACTGTTCTAAGAGAAAGAAAAAGCACATCCATTAAGGACAAACCAGGGAAAAGACAACCTTCCTGCAGCCATTAAGTGAGGAAATAAAATCTATTTTTACCAAAATCAGATAAAAGTTAATAACTGCTGGCAACATACTTGGCTTTACTGGAAGAACCTAATTCTAAGCATCTTTACAATAACCCCTGGAGTAAGCTCTCTAGGAGAATGGCTGAATTTCATTCCAACTCTTAACAATTTTTGAGGCTACAGAGTATGCAAGGCTTTCTGTTGATACACCTAAAATAGAAAACAAAGCCTCTTCATTTACTGCTTACTTTTTTCAGCAATTAATGGAACCTTCTTCACTATTGCTGTTAAAAGCTGCTGGACGTTCTCCAGATATTCTATGCTGCAAGGGATAAAAAGAATCACAATGAAGAATATCATTGGAAGCAATGAATCAGATGCAAAATCACTGCATGGTAGAAAGTCCCTAGCCCCAAGGCACTATAGCAATAGCACTGTGAGGATAAACTGTTATGCCCTGATCCAGAAGGTGTTCCAAACAGCCCTTCCCCTTGCCAAACTGTCCACATCTGAAGCTACATGTTGGAAGAAAACCCTACATCACCTCACAAGCTGCAACACTATTTTGAGGGATAAGACATAGCTATTGGTGCAGGCTGTTCTTGTAGGAAAATGGGATACTGCAGTTTGGGTAAATTTTAGTTAGCCAGACATACTGTTATTAACTGGCAAGAGCTGCATTTTCCATTAGTTATTTCATAACTAAGACAACCTCCAGTGTGTAGTGACTTCAGATTTATCCCTGTCTCCTACACACACTCTCCATTAGGGTAATGTCTGTAAGGATATGTCAGGATTACAAAACTTTTCAAAAAATGGAGACAGGAAAGTCAGCCACTGGAGGAATCAAGAGCAGAAGAAACAGCCTACACGTTACAAGAGATATGCACAGAAAATGTTGCAAACTGAGTTCTGGTTAAAACACACTAACTAGTACTTGCAAAAGCATCACAAACAAGGCACCAGATTTCATGATATCCAGTGAAGAAATACTCCATTTAATTCCAATTCGGAACCAAGGCAGCCCTCATACTAAGTAATCACAGAAGTAAGAAGACTAGAGAGGCAAGGAGAGAGATGATTCTACTTATTTCAGATGCCCCTTTTTTTGACCTGCATTTCACTGGGCACTTTGACCTTAGTAAGGACACACAACGCCAATGGGAATTACACAAGCCATGGATGATAACAGATTGTAGCAAAACCAAAACAACTGCGAATCTTCAATCTTTCATGAGCTCTGCATACAAGTGCATTGACAAAATATTACAACACTGCAACAAATGCCACCCAACAGGATTAGTACTGATACAGCAACACATGGGACAGAAGATTTTATAATGTATTTCCAGGTCAAGCTTAACATTACTGCACATATCCCTGGAATCTCCTCCACTCCCCCTGGCTATTCAAACATCAGAAATCCTTATAGAGAACTGAACAATTACTTGATAACGTAATTCCCGAGTTCAGAGCTCTCTTCTGTTTTTACTGCTGCTTGGCCTTCTTGGGTACCCACAGAACTGCAGTTTTGTCCTGCTGAATCAGGCTCCATCTTAACTTCAAAGAAACAGAACGCATTTGAAGACAAAAAGTACCAGTCAGCTTGATAAATAGTGTCTTGTGAGACTCCAATAAGACTAAGGGTCTTAGATAACATTACTTTGTTTGTTGTTTGCACTATTAAGCATGGACAAATTTGACTTTCAGTTCTACTGAAAGAAAGCCACCAGAACATGTTCCCCCTCTCCAAATCTCAACACGCTCACATCTCATCCTGTTTAGAAAATCTGCACAATCAATTGCTGATGTTTTGTGCATGACTGCCTCATCGAAACTGCTGCCTCTTTGTAAGCAAAGAGCTGACACAACACTAACGGTCTTTGCAAGAAGTGACATTTCAAAGAGAGAACTTTTTTGAAGACATGACTGATTTTGACATCAGTGAACTTTCTCACATCTGGGATGGAACTCTGGTGAGACAGAATGAGGGAGAGAGACATGTTCCCAACCCAGAATGGTGAGGCAGTCTGGTCATCCATCTAGGATGAGAGATGCATGGTGCTTCTGCAAGAACTGACTTTGAGTCTCTCAGCTCTGGACTGTGCATTATTCTGGGAAGTACTGTATGTGCATCTTAACCCTGTGTGTGAGTATGCACACGTGCTGTCTGCACCTAGTGCTGCTGGAAAGCAGTCTCCAGTACCGTAGTACTATTCTGAGGACAGCAGTAATTGTGATTAAGCACAGGCTGCTCTATACACCTTTGCAAATATGGATTGAAACAATAATGTTTAAGGTACTCATGGTAGCTTTCTAGAACATCCTAATTTCTCCCTGTATTTGCCTATGCTTTGGGATTTGTGGAGGGGGAAGTCACTATTAATTTCCTAGGTCCCAGGTGCCATTTTTACTCAATTTAAAGCCTACTAGTAATAGAAATAAAAGAACTCACAGACACAGGGTCTACGTTCTTAGTCAGGCCACTTACATAAAGCAGCACCAGCTAATTTCTACTGCTTATCTTACTGAGAAATTCTTTGTTACCTTTAGTGATGGACGCTGTAGTGGGACTAGGGATAAGTGTACTTGCTGCTGTGACAGCTGAAACTTTGCTGGTGGTAAGTGACTGTATCACTGAAGAGGAAAAAGAAGGTAAAAAAAAAAAAAAGGGACAACAAGGAAGAAAAAGAAATATCAAATTTCAAAATTCCATACACTTTGACAAATAACCATGTTCAGAAGCAACAGTTTGTTTTTGCAGCACAGTTTAGGGATGAATTTCCTTGCTACATTTTCTTCTATCTCTAGCTTTGGACCATGTATGCCAACAATGACCAAGAGCTACCCTGTGCCAAAGGGGAGTTTCAAACACCATCTGTCATCGTCCTCTGCCCTTTACCTTTGTTCATAGGCATGAGTATTGTCTGAACACCTCCAGAAGCTGTGTTTACACCGAGCTGTTTAAGCTGGCTGGGAACTGTCAGAACAGCCTGCTGTGGACTAGACTGATTTGAGTGGATTTTTAGCAACCCTGCAAGAAGAACGGAAGACAAAATGTTAAATAAAACACACCTTTCAGTTTATCTCCAGCTACTTCCTTCTCTGCCTGAACCAGGGTGGCAAGCAAGCTAGCACTGCCACCCTCTTAATATGCTGCAGTTCAGTGAACTGTCAGACAAGGTTTTACTGACACAAATGATTGCTAAAATACTGGGGGGGTGTGAGGGTAGGTGAAGGGGGTGGAGTGTGTGTGCACCACAGTGTGCACAGTATTACATGCTGCACAGTACTCTTGATATTTGTGAAGCAAGTTTCCTAATGATCTGAGTAATCTTAAGCAAAACTTGGTGTAACACAAACTTTTCAACTGAAGCAGGCTCAGCACAGAGCAGAATACTCCTGTCAGAACAAGACCTTATGCTCAAGGGTCTGCTAAGCCAGTGAACTACAATGCCATGCACTTATGGCCACTCTCACTGATGTATCCATGTGCTCCATACACCTCTGCAATTCAGCTCAGCAGCATCTACTGTAGTCAGCAGAGCACACTCAACCATGTTTTAAACAAGTGACAAGCCCAAGGCTGCACAGCAAGTCTGATGAAGGACACACCTGAACTGAGCATCCTGTGACTTTCTGTAACAAGCACTCAGTGCATCCATAAGGATGGCTAACCAAGTTATGAAGCATATTAAAAGTGGGGACTGAATTAAATCACCAATTTTAAGTCCAGGCTAAATAACAAGCAGGACATTCAAATACTAAAAGCACTATCAATGGCAGTGCTCAGTGCCTTTGGTGGGCATCAGCATGGCTCCAAGCTGTGCCACACTGCCATATGTGAATAGTACTCATCATCTATCCACCAGCTCTCTCCTCCACAGTGATAACATCCCAAGCCAGCACAGTCAACATTCAAATACAGTGACTGGGGCTTATGTCCATCCTTTCCTACTGGTAAACTGCTTATTTTCACTGTTACTGTATTCAGTCTATAGCTAACTCTTCTTCAGATTGCGGAAATTTAATGGGCTTCTATTTTAGAACGCTGACAGCAGTACACTTCTTAGTTCCATGATGGTAATTTTATACTCACGATTTGTTTTGCGATAAAGTTCCCATTCTCTTCATCTTCTATTATTATTTTAATATCAGCTGTGTTTAAGAAAGACAGCTGCCTTCCAAGTACAAGACATGCCAGGTCTGCCAAAGATGTCTCTTGGGTTTGAAAGATGCATAGCACGAATTATTCAGACTTTCACCTCCAGGAAAGAAAGCTAACCCAGCATTCCCAATTCATTTGGGTGTGATGCACAGATGTGTCAGGATAGGACAGCAAGGAACCCAAAGAGCAGGCAAGCAAGAAGGGACATTTTCCACAGACCCTAACAGCCTGATGGGTGGGAGACATGGTTTGTTGCAAAACAAGGGAAAATATGAGATTCTTTTTGAAGAGCTGCCTTTAATAATAAAGCTTCAGAAATTTAACACAGTTTTGTTGTTGTTGTTTGGGGTTTTTGGTTGTTAGATTTGTTGGGTTTTTTTTTACATGGAAATACCATGTTTTACAGCAACAGTTTTTCATTATGAAGTCATGTTACAAAAAACACCCCAAAATCTAGATAACATTTTTATATCTACATGGGAGTTTTAATCCAAAAGATACATAGAATGGTATATTTTCTGCAGAAAAAAACCTTGCTGCTTTGTTTGGAAAGAGGAAAATACTCAGCTCGAAACTCAAAACAAGAGTGATGAAAAAGGAGACATTTGGAAGGCGGTGTACACAGGAACCAAGAGGAGCCCATTAAAAAAAACACTGTCAAATGAGCTCAGTGTCACTTATTTTCTCTTCTCTGTATTTTTACCCTGTTTCCACTCATTAAGAGCAAGCACTTAGTCAAAATTAAAATTTACCATTTCAACCTGTAATACTCAAACCTGCTGTATTTGCTCTTCATGACACAAAAGACAGTGGAAGACAATAAAACTGAGTAAGAAAAACTCCCCTCTACATAAAGGTAACCTATCTTCACTAACTCGAAACATTGGAGTTCCAGCCCACCCCTCTGTACTTACTGATTCTGACTTCAAAGCCTTCAGTTCCCCCTAATCAACACCTCTCTCCTTTCCACACCAAAGGAGAGCAGATGCAAAGCCTCAGAGCCAAATTCTGCTCACACACCTTCTCCAACTTCAGTGGCATTTCACTGTTACAGTAATCAAGTCTGCAGCATTGCTGGTACCTTGAGTTTTAGCATTCAGTGGCACACTGTGCTCTTGAACAGGCAGACTGCATCTTCTAATGAGAACTTGGCAAGAAAACTACAATCCCTCTCCAATACCAATTATTTGTAACAGATACAGTCAACGCACTGACGTGATAGGATGCCAAATTATTTAGACATCTCTCTGGCTAAGCCAAAAGTTACACTAATAAGATATGTTTTTGAAAGCATGACTTGACTTTAACAAATTCACACATGCTGTAAATAGAAGAATATAGAGTCATCTGCAAACGGCATCTGAAGAACTTGCACCTGGATTTTAAATTCCTATAGGAAGGGCATGAAAAGCTTTTAATACCTGATACTGCAGCTTTTCCAGTTACAGGCGTTGGCGTAGTCATCAGAGAAGCAACACTTACAACAGTGGAAGTAGCAGTCTTATTCACTACTGATGAAGTAGACTGGCTCTGGCTTATACAGATTTGGTGCTGCTGTCCAGATGTCTTTGCTGCAGGAGTTCCAGAAGATAATGAACTGGAACCTGCATTATCTATCTGCTGTATAAAAGAGGCAATAAGCACAACAAAGCAATACTTACAAGTAGCAAAACTAAATGTTTATCTATCAATCATTAAGAAGCAAGAGGTTCTCAAGCACATATCCGAAAGCCCACATACAATGAGAGCACATATAGAATGGAACATGTTTTGAGCAGAAAGAGCATGTCAAGGAACTACTACCACAAGTGCTTTGACAGCATCTACACCCACCGTCCCTTAACACCAGCAAGCAGGTAGAACTCCAGATGACAAATTTGACCAAGGAATGTTTCATATTGCCCTGCTGCCTAGAAATCTGGAAGTATCAGTAGACAAACAGAAAAGAAATTTGGGATAAGGATGTTGGAAAATTCTTCTCTCTGCAGCTTCACCAAGAGCTGTACAAACACTGAGTAAAACAAATTTTAGCATCTTCACCTATACATGCTGTGTGTTCCAGCATTCAGCTCTCTGATGACAGCATGGCATCAGCTCTCGTTTAATCTTTGCCTCCCTACAGGCAAAAGCAGTGAGGCTAGGGAAACTCTCCAGGTGAACTCTGCTTTGTGCTGCTTCTTCCCCATCCCATCAACTCCAACCCCACACTGGGCAGACAACCTGCATCAACGCACAAGAGCATTTGCTCTAGGAATGAAAACATTTTGTTTCCAAGCTCACTCTCTGCTGAAGCACCTCATTCCAAGGCTGCACTCTTAAGACTCCCTTGGGGTGGTGAGGAGTGACATCCTTTGAACACAGTCAGCACTAAAGGATCAGGAACTCTGGCCAGTGCCAGTGAAATCTGCTGATAGCAGATGGGGCACTAAGCACTGTGGAGAGTCTGTGACCTGAAAGGAGAGATCTACAGTCTAGTTACTGCTGGCTTTCACTGGCTTGCTGGCTTCAGGCGTTCCACATTCTTCTTCGATTTCTGTGCCAGCAGCAGATGTGGTGTTTTGAAAGCTGTGTAGCCCCCAAAATCTGATCTCTATGATTGCAAAAGCTGTTTCAGATGAAGCTTTCCCTGCCAACCTGAATTTTAACAACATTAAAAGCAAGAAAGTGCAAGTTTCAGCTTTGCTTCTCCTCTTGTTTCTTTATAGATAGTACTTTACACCAAACAGCAAGCAATCCAGCTGAAAATCAGTTGCATGCACTATGCTGGTACACACATAAGAGCAGACACACCAGCAATGCTGATTGACAAGAATACTAATGGAGGGGGGGAAGGGGGGAAGCAGAATTCCTCTCCTGGGGATAATACTGGTTAGAGAGCAAACTGTATCGTAGAACACTGGTGATGTTCTTTCTCACCTGGGCCACTCCGTTTGTGGGAAGGGCCATGGCAGGAGCAGCAGCCGTGGTGATGACACCTCCTGATACTCTCAGCACAGTGGTGCCAGGTTTGGAGAGCTGGGATGAAGCAGGCACTGATTTTATAGACCCATCTGATATTTTCACCAGTGATGTCTGTCCACTGGCTGCAGCCTTTGGAAAAAGCATTCAGCACAAGGAAAAAGCTATATTTGTTCAGAATGTTTAAAAATTCCTTAAAGCACATCAACAAGAAATAGGACAAATGTTTTTTACATTACTGAAAAATATCTTCAAAGGACTTTTCAAACAGGCAAAATGTACAATAACAGCTGTAACAAATTTATCACCTCAGGAATCAACTTTATCAAGCTGTTGACTTTGCAAAAATATGCCTATCAATCTTGAATTTTGGGTAATCAATTACATGCATTCTTGGGAAGTCTGAATCTCATCGGGATCACTTGGTAGTTTTTGAAAGAAGGACCTTTGCTGGATACCAAACCCCAAAATCTTTGAAGAGCTTTAGCAGGGGACCCATTTCTAAGACTCAAATATTTAAGCACATTTTTGTACATGACTGTGTTCACTTACCTAATTCCATTTCACTAAGAAATCCCAGAATATATTTACAAACTAGCAACCCAGCCTTAAACTTCACCCACTCCAAGAACAGGAATAAAGCTGAAAAACCTGTGGTCCAGTATCTGTATAGGTAAGTAGGCCTTCATGGGCTTTCCTCATTGTAGTATAGCCAGCATCATAATTGTACAAAACCCAAACAACTACAAAAGGCAACACCCTCATAATGGGTGGTTGTGGCTCCTATCTACATCATCTGCACATTACCTGTGTCAATAGAGCTGTTTTCTGTCCAGTTATCACTTTCAGGGCTTGTCCTTGTGTGGAAGACGCTCCAACTCCTACACTGCCCTGAACAACTGAAGCTGGTGTCAGCTGCTTCCCAGAACTCTGAGGAGAAGGTTGACCAACCAGAAAGGTGCCCTACTCCAAAAGTAAGTTAAGAAGGTCAGCACTTGGAACCACAATTAAGAGTCAACAGAAATCTATGCACGTCAATACAGTATAAAACCCCGTAACTATAATGCAACAGTGTTTCAACTCGTAAAACAAGGCACTGCTAATTACACCGGATGCTTCCGTAGTAAGAGCTGGAGACAGCCTCCTCTTACTGCTACACAAGAACACTTCCTTATGCAAGGGAAGGGTGAAAAAGCCACTATCAGTTTCCTGTACTGTCAGAGGCATCCACCACAATTTAGCACTTTATGCTATTCAGGTTTACTCTTTACGACAAATGCTGCTTAGCATGCAAGATCAAAGGCTGCTGCTGGGTTAGGCAAAAGGAAATAAGAGAGAAATCGAGACATTCTGTCAGCCTTTCACTTGAAAATGTAGTTAGTTCCCCCACAAAAATGATATACTCAGAGCTCAGCATGCAGAAATGACAGTGACGCCTAGAGGTGCGCACTCTATAACCTACCACCTGAGACCTTGACATCCTTCCTGCTTCACTTCACTATTCAGTTGTTATCCTTCAGAGGCTTCATTCACCCACTGTCACATATGGATCCCTTCACAATCTTCTGTCTCCTTATTTCTTTTTCTTAGCCTTGCTGTTTCACTCCAGAAACTCCTTTATTCTCTTTTTCATGCTGTCCTCCAACTCTTACAAAACTTAACTGTGTAAGATAGCTCTGTCACATCACCTCTTGTTTCAGTGAACTTTGCAGCCCTGCCACCTGGCACTCTCATTGCTTCTCCCTCCACTGCTTACCCTGGCCTTATTCAGGGCTGCTTTCTTGGCCTGCAAGGGACCATGAGGGTATGACCTGCAAGGGGAGGTGAGGGGCAGAGATGTGCCAATAGCAATAGCAAGTGGTAAAGCAGGTGGCTGGCAGAAGGATAAGGTGCAAAGGCTGTCAGAGGATCTAGATTCCATAGTCCAAGATGTTACATTTACTACAGAACCAAAGGATATCCACCTAACACTGCAGCCTGAAATGTCAATCTACTTCAACTGAGATGCTTACGCTACTGACCTGGGGTGTCTGCTTCAGGATGTAGGATGTATAGGTGAGGTGCTGTGACAAGTTACTGCTTGTGCTTTGGGTTCCTCCTCCTCCTCCTCCTCCACTATTTGTGGAAGAACCAGATTGGAGACCTGTAACCAGAAGAAGAGGCCTGACCCTTCGGTAACCAGACACCATCAGCTGCTTAAGCATCCCTGCATACACAAGTAATTGCAAACACTTTGCAAGATACTTGCTGCCATGTTTTGTCACTAACATTATTACCCAGTACAGTAGCCAGTACTTTTCAGAGGTACTGCTGTGCTTTCTGATAGCTCAGTGACACCATAAATGAAAGGAGTTATGGGTGAAATAAGGACAACTAACTGGTGGCTAAGCAAAGCTCACTTCAAGCAGTTTTGCATTTTCTATGAGAAGAAAATGCTGTCTAACAGAGGAATAGTCTTTTCATCAGTCTTTTGCAGGTTATGAGTCTGCAGCAAAAGCCCTAGAAACAAAAGTACCACTGGCTTATTAATTTTACTTTCATTGGCTGTTCCAATACAATTCTGTTACCAGAATATGAGATCACCGATACCAAGCAGTAGTAACTTGCAGTGACACAAAGCTATTGCTCTACCACCAGAAGGAACAGTCTGAACACTGTCTTTTTTGCAGTCTCTCATTAAGAGAAAACAAAGTACTTATGGCTCTGTCATAAAAATCACAAGTATTTGCTCTTCCTTGACACCTGAGAGATTATTTCCTTGTCAAAGTTGGACTGCCCCTGCTGCCTCTCTAAATCTCAAGCAATGCAGCTCTCATCACAAGTTCTACAGCCCCAAGATACCTTCACCATGGGAATCTACTTCTTCAGTGACATCCACTCTATTGCTATGTTGGTAATATTTACAGCCTTATATGTTAAACTGAATAACACCTCTTCCTCACTGCCAGTATCAGGACTGGAAGCAGGAAGTTTACACCAATCCATTTCCCATCCCAACTTCCAGCCTCAAAAGGAGCATTCTGCAGAAGGCTCATAACAAAACTTCATCTACACAGTCCAAACCTGCATTATTCTTTCTCTATAGCAACAGCAAACTACAGAGAAAGTATTGCCCATCAGAACTGTTTTAGCAATGTTACTCTTCAGGTTATCCCCCAGTAAGTTTGATTCACAAAGGCATTTACAAAACCTAAGTGTTTCTGTGGGTCTCAACAGCTTGGGGCCAAACCTTTTATCCATATTCAGAACCATTTCTTTCCCTCATTCCGGATACAGTATCTCATCCTTTTCAAAGTCAGCTTCTTATGTTTCTGGTTTCTCTAGGCAATCACTCCATTAGCTGTTAATTGCTTTTTCAACTACATTCAAATCCATCTCAGTTCTACAACACAAAGGAAGAGTTAAAGACAACCCTTCCCTGAATTTTGAGTAAAACTGCACTGTCTGCCTTCAGCACAGACAGACATTGAGAGCACTGCATGAAAAGCAGTTTCATTGAAAACAGAAGACACTTGTGAGATCTGTCTTAAAAAGCACCACATACTGTGTTGCTGTGATCAAAGCAACCCCATCCTATTACTGGCTTCCACAGTACCAGGATGCTTTATAGCAAAAATACCAAACATATTCATTATGCAATGATTACATTACTTAAATCATTAGATTTCCCTGCAAGACTAACTAGCATTATTTGTGGCTCGCAAGATGGCTCCTTGGGGTATCAGAAGCAGTTTTCCTTTTCCAGAAGGATTCTTGCTGTTGGTGGTGAGGTACAGTTTGGTGCCTGGTGGTAAGTTTGCCAAGTTTGCCAGGTTGGTGGCTGGTAACTGCAGTGTGGCCATCACTAGAAAGAAAGAATAAAAAGAAGTATAACTACTGCTCGCAGAAAGTAGTATGCATTAAAATCCGCACAGCATGACAGTACTAGGAGTGACATGCAGCTATCCTTTGATAATCCATACTTAGTTGGCTTAACTGGAGATTAACTCTCCCAGTGATGCACAACTCTATTTGGAATAGGTCTGAAAAGAGATTTCTCTGCATGTAGCACCACTTATGGCTGCAGGCCAAAGCAGCACAGCCATGGGACCTACAGGCTTACTCCACAAGGTCACAACATCTTGCAAATGGTCCAGAGCCTGAGCTAACGTGCTCAGCTAAAGTTGTGTGCAGAAGCAAGCAGGATGATTCTGCCCTTACTCCTGTAACTGTAAACACTTAGGAAGATGTGAAGATGCAACAAAGAAGTTTAGCTCTTGTTGGATGAATTTATGTGGGGTCCTTTGAGCATCTAAGGGACACAATGCTGAGCAAAAGAGAGACATGCCTCCATGAAAGTATATTAGCACATTCCCCAGCATATCTGTCTGATCCCCACTCATAACACTGTATGTTTTATAGTACTTGCTCTCCCTCTTCCCTCTTACAGATAATGAGTTGACATTTTCTTTACTGATCTCAGCCTGAATTTCCCTACAGACTTCTGTACTCACTTTGAACTTTTTTCATATCACAAAGGTTATTTTGCAGTTAAAAGAAATAATTATAAAGCCTTAAAGTCTCCCCATCATGAACTATTAACAAGATGGAAAATTACCTGAACCTTGAGAGGCACTTTTCTGAGCACCTGTGGAAGAAACTTGTGCTTTTGTGATAGTCTGCACAGGCTGAGCAACAATTGTCCCTCCACCTCCGCTTACGATGGCTTTGGCTACACCTTGAGTCACAACCTGCTTCGGACCAACAGTCTTTGCTACCGAAGAGCCGGATTTTGCCACAAGTATCTGGCCACCACTTATAGCCACCGCTTGTTTCACTGTTGACTGTAAAGCAGAACCAACTGGCACGCCAACTACCTGCAACAAATAAGTACTGGATGATGTACTGCTGGCAAGAGCAACCATGTGAATTCTAGCTGGGACACTACCTCCATCTCTAGACATTTCAGGATACTTCATACATGTCTAGGCACATATAAAATCTCTTCATTCAGAAACAAAATTAAATTGGCAAGAGACTAATCCCAAGTAGAATGATCAATTGTTAAACACAACCAGAATTTCAGAGCACCCACAAAAGATTAAGTACATTCAAATTATAGGGCACTTGCATTTTTCTCATATATAAGCAATGGCTTAATTCCAGCTGAAGATAAAGCTTGGCTTGGCAGAGCACAGAGATCCAGAAACTAGTTTCAACACATTTATGGGAACAGACTTCCTGGGAAAGCTGTGGCCTCAAAGCAGAGCCCACAGAGTGCTTCAATTTTATGTGTTGACAATAACTTCAGGGAAACATGAGTTTGCATACCTGCCTGAATAGGCAAATAAGGCAGTAAAAAGGACAATGAACTGCTGCAAGTGTACATATATATTTACTTATACAAAAGTGTAAGCTCCATATGTAGTTTCTTATGTTTGCCATGTGATTTGACTCTATCTACAATGGCATCAGGCAAGAATGGAGATAATTTCTGACACATCATCTTGTCACTGCACCGTTACTGCACCTTCTCAGAAGCTGTGTCACCCCTGTCACAGCAGCACTGCATTGGCACAGACTCCTACAGTAAAACACTGAAGGACTGCTTCCACCTAATGCTAGTTCTGGCTCAGCCTCCACCCCACTCCCTATTTGTCCTGTCCTTTTTTTGTTGTAGGCCTGCAGTCCAAGGAAAGAATTTGCCTCCTCTTACAAGAAGATCTGTGTGAATTTCAGCAAGAGCTACTGATAGCAGCCAACTTTGTGGGTCAACAAGCTCCAGTTCAAAACCACCTCAATCCCACTGTTGCAATGGGTTAGACAGAAGTGGGAGATGTTCCCAATACACAATGCAATGCAACAGTGCCTGCTCACCCTGCTCCCTTTTAAAGGGCTACAGGTAAGCATGATATGAGCCTCTCTGTGCACATGGGGAAACCAGCTAATTACGGTGGTGCTTCCGGGGTCCAAGACAGAAGCAACCATATGACCCCTGAAAAAACCATGAAGTGCTGCAATAAAACCACAAGACAGACAGCTTACACCACATACAGATACCCAAGCACCTCATACCTTAGACTGCACTGTCCCCTCGCCCGTGCTCACAAGTGGCTTCTGCGGTGATAAGGCTAACATGTGGCTCCCTTTGACAGTGACATATTGCTGCACAGAGGACTGCGTGGTTGTCCCTGTCACTGCTAGTTGGGGTTGCTGGGACAGCTCTCCTGGCTCCTGCTTTATTATCACCTATTAAATAGAAAGAAATGGTAAGAAAAGCAAACACCTTAAATCACTGGGGATCATTTCTGGAGCAATCTGTCCGCAAGAAAGGCATACAACAAGCAGCAAACTCAGATGTGGTTCTTACCACCAGACAGACTCTAATTCAGGTCCAAGATGAGAGCTACTTCCAACACACAAGTATGTGTGTGTCATTGCTCTAGAAAGCATTTCAGATTTGAGACATGCTTATAAAAATTAGAGAATCAGAGATATTGCCAGTAACACTACAACTACTAGTCATACTAACAACAGATTTGGCTACACCTGACTTCTTCAGGCCCTGCATCTCAAAGCCACAACGCTTTAAGGTTTCAATTTCCTAAGCACCTTTCTGCTCAGAACAAGTTCTAAACCTCAGTATTCTCTTCTACCCTGCCAAATTACAAATGATATTATAACTACAGATATTGTGTATTATTATAGCCAACATTATTCTCTTGTATATATGTTTGATGTTCCTCTGGTACAGGCCCTAAATCTAATCCTTAAGAGCAGCGACTCCAGAAAGGCTAGGGTTTTTTTTTTGCTTTAGGTTGCACTAAGTACTGAAACTGGTAGGAACCATATTTCCACCTTTTACTTGGATCACCTAATCTTGCCAGAGACAAGTTTAAATTCCAGATGGTAACATTTAAGGATACATATTCAGAAGTAGCATTTGAGATTCAGAAATCATAGTATCATTTTTTTCAGAAGTTCCTGACAGATCTATCGCAATTTAGTATTACTGTATCCTACTACTAATAGCTTTTAAAATACTAGTCTCAATGCAATGATTCAAAGAAAAACAAAAAAGGATGAAAGAGGAGATGATAAAAAGAAAAGATCATAGGTTCAGTAGAGCCCCAGGGAAACAGCAAAACACACTGGTTCCAGTAACAGTTTTACATGCACTGGACATTGGATGATTTGTAGCACAAGTCAGCATGAAATGGCACTACTGGGCTCCTTGTCCAGGCACAACAGCTAAGAGAAATACCTTTGTAAAAGCTCCAAGTCCTCCTGTGACCGATTTGGGGCTTTGCACCTTGGAATGACTCCCAATAGGACAAAGAGGTGGCATAGTGGCAAACAGAGAATCCTCCTGCTGCAAATAGGAGGACATGGTGCAATAATCAGAGAAGTATCCAATATAAAAAATAAACCAAGTGACTACTAACAAAGGGTAGCACAGACCATCTGGGCAGGCCAAATTTCCCTCAGTCAATACTGCAGTAAAAGGAGTGTAACTTACTTAATACAACCCACAAGGCAAATGTTATTTGGAAATCTACACCTCCAACAACTGTTTCTTACCATATCCTACACAGTTGAAAGAACTCATGTCACCTGACCAGCTTTTTACACAAAGCATTTCAGAGCTGTAAAGTTCAAGCAAGCTGAGGGAGAGATCTTACCAATGCATATGAATACCTGATGGGAAGGTGTAGAGAAGATCAAGCCTAACAACACACTAATGAATATGTCCCTGCTCATCGCAGGGGGTTGGAACTAATGACCTTTGAAGGTCCCTTCCAACCTAAACCACTCCATGATTTTATGACCTCCAGAGGCCCCTGCCAACCTCAACCATTCTGTGATTCTATTCACAATCTCAAATAGAAAAGATAATCTAAGAAGACAGGGAAAAAAAATATGTTCAATTTAAGTCTGCAAGCAAAAATCTTTCAGATGAATTTTTGCTCTCCTGTAACTCGGAAGATGTGATGGCACACAGCCTACCAGTCATTTTGAAGTAGCTCTAGAAACATAGCCTGGAGTCATTAGGAAAAATGAAAAGAAAACTAGAACACAGCAAAGACACAAAAAGTGATGAGTTAAGCCTAATCTGCAATATCACGCTGAATTATCAGGCACGCTGTCCTCTTCAAAGAAACCATAAAATTAGAGCTTTTCCACCAACCAGAAGACACAGATCAAAATATATTTCTGTTGACAGAGCTATGATTTTTACACCTTTTAAAGAAAACATCTCCAGTTCTTAACATTGCCCTGGATATACAGGATTCAACCTTTACTAATGATATGTGCCTACTGTGACTCATTGAAAACCTTTCAGAAAGAGCCTTCCCAAATCAGTGACAAGCAAAGACTAATGAATGGCTTTCAGCCTAGTTAAGTGAGCTCCATCTGAGCAGACAGGCATTTAAAAGCTGAACAGCCAGCTGCACACCTGACACTTAAAACACTACTCCAAACAAATTGCTTCAGACAGCAATCTTCAACACTTTTTCCCCAAAAGACATTGGAAGCATTTCAGTTCCAATTGCAGTGATTTCTCTCTGCAGGCTGACTGGCAAGCCTCCCCACTGCCCCCCCCCAATCCTACATTAATGTTCTTGTGACTTAGAAACAGGAAATGGTCCTGTTTTCAGCAGCACACCCACCACCTACTTCCAGAAAGAGCCTCACTGATGCCAGTTTCCTGCCAGAAATATTCTTCCTGGCACAAGATGTGGGAGATATTATGTTAGACAGTTCAGCTCCATACCTTTTGAGCTTTGCTGATCAGAAGCATGAACTCTACCACTGTTTGTTTACACATTTGGTTACTCCACTGTTTACACAAATATTTTTCTGTGCAGGCAGTTGTAAACCCATTTGATGAGCTATTTTCAAGCTACTAGGAGCAGCTGCTGTATAAAAATAACCAGCAGAGTGAACCAGACACCTCTGGTTTAATCACATACCTTCACTAGCAAAGTGAAGATCAAAGTCAGCTATACAAGAGCTTTTTTGAAAAATAAAACATTTTGAGAGCTATGTCCTCTACGGATTTCCTTACAGAAATATGCCTTTAACAGAGGTGTAGGCAAGTCTAATTAGAGCTGCAGGAAGTGACACTATCATCTTGTATAACCATCATGTTCTCATATGGATCCATCTGTTAAACACAGTAAACCTTCATATGAAATGACAACCGAAAGAACTTGCCCGAAATGCAGAAGTTATAATACTAAAAAGCCCTATTTAATAGGAAGCTGGATTTTAATTACGAAGTACACACCTAATGAGAACATTACCTTGACAGCTGAGGTGACAAAACTGCTCCCATGGGTCTTTGATACAGGAGATCCAGTTCCATGAGAGGCCTGACAAGCACTGGTCAGTTTGCTGGTTGGACTTCCTGCGTATTGGGAAATAAAGCAGATATGGGATGAAGGCCCAGATGTGGTGACATCAAACATATGAAACCTCTTCTAACAAGTAACATGGCATTTCAAGTCTGTATTCTCCATGAGGTGTGTCAGTGGAACTGGTATGGGCACAAAACAAATCCACTACTGAATTTCCACCTGCAGAATCCATGCCTGAGAGAAGACGGTCTCCACCCAGAGCTCTGTGTGCTGCAAGCAAATGGCCAGGTACCTTCCTGGCTGGCTGAAAATATTGGGTAGAGATACAAAAATGTGAAATTAGGACAATAAATGAGCTGCCAGTTGCAACTTCCTGCTGCAGATGTAACATCCTCCACTGCCCTGAAGCCCTGTGAACCTACACTAACCTCAGACACTGGTATGGGAGAAGCTTTACATGAGGCTGGAGTGGGAAGGGAAAGGAAGGCCAGAAAAAGGAGGGGGACAAAGTGAGGACTAACAAGAGGAAGGGACAGAATAAACAGGGTAAAGGAAGAAACAGAAACAAGCACTCTCCTGACCCGAGATGAATGGGGGTTCAGTGCTAAACTTACCCTGCATTATCACAGTGTGTATGCAACAGTGTTGCTCAGCAACAGTTTTCTTACTGCTGTTGGGTTGGATTGTTAAGTTTCATTTGTTCAAGAGATGCCAAAGCCACAGACTGCATGCATGGAAACACAGTAATAGTCTCCCATACAGTTGTACTACAATCTGTACTTAAATTTAAAAGTCAATGAGGAGCAACTGAAATAATGGGGTTTGGGAAGGCTGGCTTTCAGAGAGCATAAAGATCTCAACCTTCTTTTTCAAGATGGTCTACAGTCTTATCAAAAGTATCCCAGTGCCTTTGCCTGTAGCACCACATTCCACTCACTTCAGCCTGGCTGCTGCTGCCAGGAAGCCAGTTCCAAATTCCCTCTTGCACATAGGGTCTGGTGCTGAGACTGCCTGGCAACAAAACTCAATTTGGCGAGGGTATTCATTTTCTGCTCTGCCACTGATCTGACCTGACTCATGCAGAATACAGGTGGCGGGAGTGCAGGGGAGGGAGAGGCAACAGGCAGTTTCTTCCAGGCCAGTCTGTACTTAAATTACACTCGCATGATGGGGAACTACACCTTCAATGGTGTTAAGACCTGTACGTCGAAGCCATCTGGTGCATCTTCAGATCCTACCCTCCATGTACAAAACTTTACTAGGAGATCACAGAAGTCACCCAAACAATGATAAACCACATATGCAGGTTGGAGACAAAGAAGAAACAGAAAACAAAAAGGGCAGAAAATCCTCAACCAAACCACCACCACCACAGCCCAAACTCCTATTGGTGAAACAGCTTTAGTGTTACCAAGAAAGCCAAGAAACATACTTAAAAAAACCCTCAGTTATGACTATGCTGCCCCTACCAATTGCATCTGTGATGAAGTTAAAATTAACATAACAACTATATTCCCTCAGATAAAAAGAAGAACCATTATGAAGGAAATTTCTGTCCTTTTCAACCATGCCCAGCGAACAGTTCGTGTGTTACATGGATGCTACCCTTCACCACATAGCTCTGAGCATCCTTCCGAGATGCTGGCAAGCACCCACAAACACAAACAAGTGTGTTTTTAAATAGACAGTGGTCCTTGGCCACAAATCACAACTAATCAATCACTTCTGAATGACCTTTCCTCCAGCTGCAACACAAAGATTACCAACTGACCTCTATACCCATCACCTGTCTTCTGCAGTTCAGTCCTCCCTGCTGACCTCAGGCTTACCTCACCACTGAAGCACCAAGGGAATCTAATTAGAAGAACACAAACTGGCTGGAACTGGGACAGCTAGAAGTCAAGAGCAGTAATAAAATCCAGCGTGGCTGCTCTCCTGGCACCCTGGGTCTACACATATCCTACATATCCAGAGCCCCACACACTGGGACCTAAGAATGATCTGCCAGTCGCCGCAATCTCTCCATGCTTTTAGCTTACATCCGTGATGAAATTCTCACCCAACCACCTGAGCACTGCTTCTGTCTAAATTTCTGTGCACCACAGTCTACATTACTTTCTCTCCTTCCCTTTTTGTTTGCAAAGAACACGGTCTCTTTGAAGAGGCATCTGTGAGTTCAATATGGCGTTATGTTACGCGCTGTTTCCTAAAGGAGTTGAGTTAGTCTGAGATATCCTTAACCATGCTATACAGGCCAGTTGTGCAAACCAATACCTCCCTCTTTCTTTGCAGAGTACTTTTGCATCTTCTCAAGCTCATATCCTCATGTTACACTAACCATTCTAAAGACAGAATAAACTTGAATGGGTAACACTAAGCCACTGCCTTCTGTGATCACACTACACACCTGTGCTTGTGGTTGCAGCTCCAACCATCTGTCCAGGCTTGTCCACAATAACATACGGGTTATTAATGACTGAGCTAGCAGAGCCTTGCTTCATGTGCACCGGAGTGGAGGTTGGGGTACGAGGTAGCGGAGATGGACTAGGGGTCGATATTGGAGAACCTTAAGAAAAAAAGTCCAATGCTTCCATCTTGTAAATGTTGTAAGAAGACAAAAATACAGCAGTAGTTGTACTTTGCACAATGGCTTAGAGAAGGAACATTTTGTGAGGATCATTTCCCAGCATGAGTGAGGTGGAGAAGGAAAGAGAAGACAGAAGGAAAAGACATGTAGAGCATTATGGCTCCCACCTACCCTGGACATTCTCTGCCTAACAGGACAGGCAGGGTTCAAAGGAACCTTGAGAACCCAATATCCTGAGGGACATTACTTAAATCATTCTCACTGCCAAGACCAGTCCATTCAAGGAGATGAAGAAAGAGAGCTGAGCCCCTTACTAGGCGCTCTCTTTCCCTTGTAGAGCCCATGGTACAGGCATTCAGAGCCAGGAACTGAGCAGATCATGTAAAAAGGTTGTGTGATGCAGCAGCCATCAGACCAGCATGGATGGTCTCATCTCTTCACTGCTCTAACTACAGCAGAAGCCAGACTGTAACAGGCTGTAAAATGTACAACTTCTGGGTAACAGGACCAGGAGAGAGAAAAACTAAAGAAAAGAGCTGCATGAGTGTAAACAAGAAATGCAGAGAAAAGGACAGGCAAGGAAGTGATCAGAGAGAAGAGACAGCAGCAAGCATGCTAAGTTTCAACTGACTATTAATCTGCTTTCTTGGCAGTGATGGACAATTAAAATGGAACACAAATGCTGAACAAATAAAATCCCCCTGTCTTCTAAACTGCTTTTGAAATCTGAAAGGGGTGACACTTTTTGATAGACAGCAGAGCCTTGGAAAAATATTTATCAGGGAAAGATTTAAATAGCAAAGATCAACAGAGAACAGTCCAAGGATTTTAAGAAAGACAGGATGGCCCTTTGCTTTCTGCAAAGCCTTGGGAAAAGAAGATCAAGAGCAGAGCTTATTAAGAAGGAAGAAAGTACTTGGCAGAGGTTCAAATGTAAATCAGCCTGAGTACAGTTTTAAGATGTCAAGAACAATACTGAAATTTGATTAAAACCCCAACAAACCAGACACACTTGAGGAAAATTATCTGGGAGCAGATCATCAGAAATCACATATATTGATGGCTGGTGCTTTATCCTCTCTATCCTGAATGCCAGAAAATGAAGGAATGTAACAGGTCAATTTTCAGTTTCACAACATGTGACATGGTGAGCTGCACATTAAAACTTTCTGACGTAAAACATCATCCACTGAATGGCATCATGCCCAGGCAGGGAAGTGACTGTAAGTTAAGTGAGTATACAGCACCTTGACCCTGTCTGGTTCAGAAGTTATCAAAAGAGTATCACATTTCTCACTGTAGTCAACTGATAATTTAATCCATCATAGAGTGGACTTTTGGAAGAGGAAGACCAAAGCTGTTCCATCTGAAGAGATACTGCAAGTACAAGAGGGCCCATTTCAGTCTACAAGGTCGAATCTAATTAATTTGTCCAATAATCAGAAAATAATTTCTTCTTGTCTGAAAGCAGAAAGGAGAAGAATAGCTTCTTCCTGTATCCAAATACTCCACATGGAAGATGGGTGCTTGACTGGGCCTTCCTGTGGGTAGTAGTCCAGTTAAAGACTAGCTTTTAAAAGCATTCAAGAACAGGATGAGAACAGCTCTTATCCTGCTTTTGATCTGATGTGAAGAATTTCACACTTGTATTTTTGTCTTTGATCAATAAGAATTGTGTTTAGCTCCTTATTCTAGAGTTTCCTACTGCCTTGTTCAAAACTTGGCAGTAAATTAGGGAAGGACTCAGAACATGTCCAACTGGTTCGCTCTCTTATTTTCCACTGGGATAAGCAAACTAACATTCACCTGATACAATCTTGCAACTCATGGTGATAGGCTGGAAGGATTTTCCTGGTGACTCTGCAGGGCTCGGACTCTGACCTTGAGGAACTATTTTACAGCTAGCTGCAATGGGTTGAAAGGCTGAATTTCCATGAGAGCCAAAGGCAACTTTCTGTGTGGCTAACTTGGTGGGAGTCCGTTCTATTGCAGATGGCAGGGAATAAAACGTGGCATGTCTTTCAGTTTCAGCATTCCCGGGGAATCCTGATTAAAACAGGGAAAAGAAGAGAAATAGTTCTTAGGCTGAGACATCTAATTCCTTACCATGCTTCTCTACACAAACAAAACCCAGGTAAAACAAACACGCTCTTGAAGGAAGGAAAAGAAATTGGTGGGCAGCACTGAATGGGAAGAAAGCGGGGTAGAGAGCTCCTCCTGTGCAAGCTTGTTGGATTTGTCTCTGAGCAGAAGATGCTGTTCACAGCCTGTTCAGCTGTGGCTGGTGATCAGCTGCTTCTCACACATTTTCTTGGAACAACCCTTCCATTGACCAAAAGATGCTGGTAGTTTCACAGGGCTCCACAGGACTTCACGGAGAATCTCACAGTGTGTTTTTTGGAGTAAGGGCACAAGACCTCCTACTGCCTTTTGACCTGGGTTAAAGAATCCACCTTACACGATGTAGGAGGGCATCCATTAACCTGTCGTTGATGAGAGAAGCCACTGCCTGTCAGTGTAAGAAAGAGGCAGGTATATTTCCCTCCTGTTGGTTGTAGCATTGCTCACCTGTAAGTGCTGTGTACTTTCCTGTATAAAAAGCCTGTGCATTTAAAATTTGGTTGCATTTCTCCTTCTTTGACCACAAAAAACACTGCATTCACACACTGGATATTTCTCTTGCTGAGCCAGAACAGTGTCAGTGGCATCACGACACCTACCAGAAAGCGCACCATGCCAGACACCAGCTTAAAGCCAACCTTTGAACACAAGATAAACCATGAAAGGCATCAGACCATGTTGCTAACAACCATATTTTGAAATATACAGCTGCTTTTTCCAGCCAGTTTCTCACACTAAAACATGCAAACCATAAAAGACACCCTTGTTCCTCAGCCCGGTTAAGCAAGGTCTGTCATGTAAGACTTGATACTCTGTATTTCAGAAAATGAAGCCAAATTATAACAGATGCACAGTTTTTCCTACTTCACACAAACTAAAGATCAGAACAGTATGCCAAGAGCCAGCACCAGCCTGTTCCACACGATTCAAATGATCTTAAGGCACCAACTGCTGCCCCACTGCAACCGGCACTGCATCTTACAGGGGCAGGTGAGAATGAGACCATGACTGGCACAGATGCCAT
Organism: Agapornis roseicollis; assembly: GCA_002631895.1. Classification (NCBI taxonomy): domain Eukaryota; kingdom Metazoa; phylum Chordata; class Aves; order Psittaciformes; family Psittacidae; genus Agapornis; species Agapornis roseicollis. The sequence continues at coordinate 145,706 of NDXB01012240.1, read as the reverse complement.
CCCTCATACAATTATACACGTTTTTCACTCTATTTTCAACACCAGAGTTATGTAGCGCTTTTTGTTCCCCCACAATCAGTTCATGTTAGACACCAATGTATGTATCTGATCATACCACTAGACCAATTACTTACATGTATATACAGGCCCAAAAATATTAAGAAACCTAAAAAAACCTGCTGAAAACAGTCTGCCAAGAATAAAGCTACAAGTGCTATTCAACAACTTTTTTTACCAACTGCATCTGCTGCATAAACGTCCATCTTCACCATGTTTAGCAAAACAGCCTACTCAACAAACTCCATGTTAAAAACAAAATCATTCCCCTCAAATCAAACAAAACCCAAATAAACCATAACTATTTCTGAATCACTTTTCAGAGTACACTGAGAAAATGATCATCTAGTGTGAGCAAGGAGCAGGTAGCATTGGCAACCTTTAAGGCACAAAGCAATTAAGAGAAGGTATCCAGAACAGCTCAAGTTCCAAGAACTCAAATTTCACCAACACCCAATTGCTTTACCTTTGTCCACTGAAGCATCTGGACTGGAGTCTCGCAACTGTTTAATTGGTGAAGAAGCTGTGACTGGTGCTGGGATGCTCAGTGGCAGCGGTAAAGATGTAGGAACATCAGAAAGGTCAGACTCTGATGACTGGGAGAAGAGATACTCCTCACCAAGAGAATGCCTATGTAGCTCCACATCCACTACCTTCCAGAAATAGTAGAAAGCACATTACTATTTGGTAGCTGGGTAAAGATCGAAAAAGTGAGAACAACTATGCCTTTTCTTTTTATTTTAAGTTTAGAAACTTCTCCCTCTCCTCCCCCCCCACCTCTGTATAACATTTCCATTCATTTCAAGGACAATTCCCAGAAGTCCAGCAGCACTTGATTCAAGACAAAAATCTTGCAACATTTAACCCTCACAGTAAAATAGCGCATCTCTCAGTCCGTGGCGAAATCTGAACAGTGAACACTGGAAGGAATACAGAACCCAGCTCCAAGCATATCGCTAAGGAAAGTGCTGCATACCCCCTTAGGGACAGGCACAGAACTGCAGCTTGCCTTTTTTGATAAGGCCTTGAGAAACACACATTATCTGCTCTCCAGAAGCGCTCTTTAATAACAGCAGACATCTCACATTAATTCTCCACAGACTGAAAAGCTGAAGTAATGCAATTTCACCATAAAAATTTACATTCACTACAGTACAACACAGGGCAAATAACACCAAAAATCCTTCAGGGATACAGCAGACTATGAGTTATTAATTATATATTATAACTTTTAAGAATTCATTTTCCATGATGATACTGAATCTTGGCAGATGTAGAAACTTAAAAGTACTTAACATACTCCAAAATTTCAGCAGGATAGCTAGGTGATCCCTTTAACTTAAATTCTTTATGTATAAGATCTGCAGCACATCAGAACGCAAATCAAGACATTTAATAACTGAAGCTCCACAAAGAAATGAAAATTTTAACTGTAGGACAAGTTAACTTCCTTATGAAAGAGCTAGAAACGGTCTCCCCTGAACTAGAATGGGGAAAAAATGACTGTTGTCATGAATACTGACAAGGTGTCATAATAATTTCATCTAACAAGACAACAAAATATACATTCTAGAAATTGTGAAATCAGATGGGTCTGACTCTGTGCTTAGTCCCATGCATCTTTTCCTTTTTAAACATCCTTAAGGAATCAGAATACAACATCCATAGCATGATTTGTTGACTCACCGTTTCTGCACCGAGTGTCTGCAGGCCTGTGTACGTCCTGTCCAACTGCATAAAACAATACAATATATTTATGTTGATCTGGGCAAAGCAATATACTGGCTAGAATTTGCAATACTAGTTTCAACTCCCTTCAAATACGTAAGTTGAGCAGCAGAACATCTAATTTTTTGAGGCCACAGGGTCTGAAATCTCATTGCTCTGTTAAGTACCCTCTCTTCTGCAAAAAAGACAGCCCAAAGCCCATGCTGAAGTAGAAAGGAGCAAAAAAGGTGAAGGAAATGAGAATGCTGGGAAAATTTTGCTGCAGTCTAAGAGGAGTCTTAGAGGAGTATCCCTTCTTACTCCTAACGTCAATATAAGGAAACAATAATGAGAAAAAACTCAGCTTTAAACTGACCAGCACAAAGGCTATGTTTACACTGTAATTTTTGACTAATTAACTGGTCACACTGAATGGCAGTAGAAAATCCCAGAGGAATCTAATAAGATACCTCAAAGAGACTGTCAGCCACAGAGGAGGGCTCAGCTCACTCCTATCACCTCACAGCAGGCATGGGATCAGTATGCAAACAGCAAAGATTTGCAAATTTGAGTTCTTGTGTGCCACAGGAACTCTCAGTTTTCTTCTGTAAACTGGGTTGCCTCGGCTGTACAGCATCCATCACACTGTTACCAATTTCTTCCCAAGTTATATCTCTCCAAATATAATTTACTCATAATCTGCATGAAATGTCCCCAAGTGCCAGGGGAACATTACCTTTTCTACTGTCTGTGTTCAGGGTTACAATGAGGTATCTGCATTAGCATGAAATTCATTCATGCATTCAGGGTTTAAGTAAAACTAATCAGGCTACTCAGAGAAACAGGAATCTAAACCAGCTCAGGATTTAATTCCACTAACACTACGGACTACTAATTAAAAGGAAAACAACAGCAATGGCCTAGTTTTCCAGGACTGCTGCATAGTGTAAATCCTATTGAGTGCTGCAGGACAGGTGAATGAGTTGAAAAACGAGGCTCTCTTCAACAGGAACAAAGAACTAACAGGAAATACAAGCATCTCTCTGTCCACTTCAACAATAGAGATAATCTCTAGGCAATACATGCAAGTGTTGAAGGAATAAAACAGATACAGCAATCACTCTACCAACAGAAAGACAGCCCTGTAGTACCCTGTCAGGTTAAAGCCAGTGAGCAGATAATAAAAATCCCACACTGTCAGGAAACAACAGGCAAATGCTTTGCTGCTTTCAGCAGAAGCAGTTCCAGGTTATGCTAAACTAGGTTCCTTGGTTACTGCAACGACTCAAATATAGCCAAGGTAAGAGGCTTCCCTGGATCTTTTTTGATTCTCTAGCTCACTAATCACATGCAAATAACAAGCAGACATACACACAACAAAGAGGCAGAAGCACATACACAAGCAGAGCCTCTTAGAGATTATGCAAGAGAGCTCATTTAATTGCCCTTCTCTCAAACATTTTGTTCAAATACCTTCAAATTGTGTATGATATCAATCCTCTTGTTCTGGCTATCCTTGAAGTGTATTTGGACTCTCACAGGAAATTCTCCCCAGCCTCTCCTGGTCAGGTGAAACGGAGGTTCTCTGAAAACAAAATGATGATTCACATTTTGGATGCAGAAGTGGTATAGCTTTTACCTACCTCCTTTTCAGAAAGCCAAAGACTGCCCTTCTAGATGACAACTAAAGCCATCTTCAGGTCTGTTATTTACTATAGAGAATGCAATTACAGAAATGAGAATTTAATGGATTTGGACAGCTGAAAACACTCTTTAATTTTGCACAAAGGCACAGAGAAGAAAACAATAAAGCACTGTTGGATGAGGGAACACAGGAGACAAACGTCTTTAAAGCAGAGAAGACTGGGTAATGCCAAATGAAAAAGAAAAATACTTGTTTAAAAAAAACCCCATCAGGTCTTTGCACAGGCTGCAAGTTGAGTTTCGATGCAGCATTCTGCCATCACTTTCTGCTATTCCCTATCTAGTAGCAAGAAGGCACATGCTTCGTATAAGGCTAAGTGAACAACACACAGGCAATAAGAAAATGCTAACTCAATCACTGTAACTCTCTATGCTGGAAAAGAAAGATGTTTTTATCTCTAACATTTATTATTACTCTGTATTTCAGCCTGCTGCTATTGTAAATCCCAAATGTAGTTTTGCAACAGGACAAAACATAAGAGGTTTAAAGGCTATTTTTACTCCAAAACATTTATATTCACTACAATAACTTGGACTATGCAACAAGAAAACAATTAACCAGACAGGATTAAAGCAGAAGACAAAAAGCACTGACATCAGCTACTAAAAGCCGAGAAAGGAACAGTGTCAGTTCAAGTGTTCAAGCAGTCAAGTGTAATTTAGTATGTTATACAAGAATGCAAAGGATTTTGCTTTTGTCCAGCTCAGAGTTGCTTGCTCAGAAACATTACTGAGCAATACCTACACCTCTTATATCAGAAGTCTTTCTGGAGCTGCCATTCTTTGGTTTAATTTTGCCAGAATTAAGTTGCTATCCTGTACCTAGGCAGTCTCCACACCTTCCTGCAGGAGGCAGCTGAACATCCTGTAGAGAATAATTCCTTCAGGATGGCACAAAGAAGTTCAGAGGCATCCCACTGTCTTATCCAAAAGAGCAAGAATGAGTGACTGGCAGAACATCTGCCTGCAGCAGTCAACAGAGAACTGAGCCCACTCATCTCAGAGTCACAGCTTTGAATACAGGTTTGGGAAAGGACAAAGAAGCTGCTGTTTCTGCAGCACCAGCACCATTACACTGATAGGAAACTCCTTGAAGCATGAAGCCAATGCCACTGATCTAACTACAATGGAGAAATATTTGGGAGATGGATACAACTTGTTGCCCAACCTCACATTTATTATGAAAACTATGGGGAAAACAGTGTTCTGAGACTCCTCTTTCTTTTCCACACTGGAATGGATGGGAGGTAGAAAACATCTCTTCCAGCATCAGAAGTCTAACCTGCACAAGAGACAGTGTAACACATACAAGAGATACACAAACTGGCAGGAATAAACTGAAATGCAACTAACGAATGCTTTTTCTGAGTAGCAAATTAAAAAAAAACCAACCTAAAAAACAAAAAAAAACCCCAACCAAACAAACCCAAACCACTGCTTGGCACATTTGCTACATAAAATCTAATTTATTTTTTGGAATAAGTCAAGCCAAGCAAGATGTTAAAGACAGACATGGAATACTAAACCAGGAAAAGAAGCTGCTAACTTAGTAAGAAACCTGGCATTGTAAGCCTGGCAAGCACAAAGACTGGAATAGTGACTGCAATTATTCTTTACTACCTCACTTCTACCAGGTCATTTGGCTTGTAACTGGGATGCAGAAAGAACCAAACTTTCTTGACAAAATGATTTATGCTGGGTTCTCTCCGAGAGCCTCGGACATACACCATCCATTTATGGGTCGACTGATCATTTTCTTCTCTCTTGTCAGGGGGAATGTACCTGACAAAGAAATTAAAAAACAAACACAAGATAAAAATCCCAAATAGATGAATACCATGAAAAGTATTTGGGGCAAGATAGGCAAAAAAAATGGGGATGGTAAAACTCCTATGTAAACCATGCCCCTGTACAGTTCTGCTTGTTATTCCTTGACAATTCATCCTGAAACAGATAAAGGTCCCACAATCTTCTGTATGCTTCTAACACATTTCTTCTATATTAGTGCACAACTGCCATATGAAATTTAGCTCCTAATTAGGAAGACTTAATAAATATTAACATTCTACCACTGCCATATCCCCTTCCCCATCTTATTCTAAGATACTAGGAAGGAAAAAGGCATCAAAACACATCACCAGCAACTCTGCTATCATAAATACAAGAGTAAGAACTATCAATTTTTAAGAAACTCCACAGTCAGTACTTGGTTCTGGGGCCAGACTTCAGAAGATTTTCAAGATGCAATTTGAACACCATAAGTTTCATCAGGAAATGTTTGCTACTGTGTATGCAAGAGGAAAAGACTGACTTGAGTAGTATAAACAAAACCTATATGGATTAATTTCTTTAGGTTATGCTGGACTTTCAAAATTCTCCTCATTCTGGTGGCCTGGTGTTAGGTGTTTTGTCCCTGACACACTGAATTACCCATCAGGACAACCTGGTTTTCAATTTTTCACAGCAAAACTTGGGATTTCTAACTGGTCAGAACAGGCTGTAACACTCACCTCCAGAGGAACAGATCTTTAAACTTATATATATATTTATACACACACTATCTATCTATATATAAAGAAAACAACTACTAAAATACCAGTTCCTGCCACAAAAAACTTCATGCACACACTCCAGGAGGGCAGCCTTGTGCCCAGTGATTACCCAAGGGCAATACTTCATACATGACAGCCTAGCAATTCTGCCTCCTAATTTTAACCTCCTCTCCCATTCAATCCTGAAATAAAGGACCATTCCTCAGACTCTGGATACTAACTTGGAAACGTTGCCAACCACAATGGTTTTCTTCACATAAAGCCGTGAAGTTTCATCATTTGTCAGTCCAGCATTTCGTTGTCCTGGTTTTTGAGAGCTTGAAACACCTGAACTGTCCTGAGGGTAGGGGAAGAAAAAACAGACAAACAAAAACCAAGCATTCTTCTTAAACATTACTTTGTCTGGCACTAGAAAACTAAAGGGGTGGTAAAAGAAAAAGTAAACCTGCACAGTTAAATGAAATCAAAGACGAGTCATCCCTAAAAATACTTAAATTGCTATCTAGGCACATGTAAGCAACTCAGGCACGCAACGACAATATACTACCTATCCAAGGGTATGCTGCATGGCTTAGCTGAGCATATGTCATGCAACATACCATGGATCTGAGCCATGATTTCAGCTTGGGTTTCAAAAGCACTGACACTGCCTTACCTGAAAAAAATCAAGCACTGCTAGAATGGAAGCTAGAGTGGCATCACATTGATGGTCATTAATCAGAAACAAAACTGCATCTCCCCTTAGTAGCTTTTGAAAATCTACATCTTTCTCATTCCCAGCCTCTGCTGCTTTGAGAGACTCCAGCATTGCTTTACAGTGAAGAATCAAGGCTGGGCTTGAGGCAAGAACTCAGCTCCAGCTTAAGAGGGAGAACAATTAGCCACAGCATGCTGCTGACATCTAGATAATCCTCTGCAATACTTGGCCATAACAAATCCAGCAAATTTTTAACACAAACTCAGCCATCAAGCAGTGGCCAAAACTCCCCATAAAACGATGACATGACTATTCACAGTGCCAATGCAGGCTGCGTTGTTATTTGCACAGGAATGCAAGGCTTTGCTATGACTGTTGGATAAAGCCACTGTCCAGAGCGTAAGGGACTTCCATCCTTTCATTATCAACAGAATTGGTGCTGCAGCTTCCTGAAGTGTAATCCACTAAGCACTTGTCAGATCAGGGTCAGTGTGGGTAGCAGTGGATTCCCTAGGAACCACTGCACCTCCTCTTTTAAATCTGTAACCCCCAACTGGGAGCAAGCAGCCACAAGGCTGAGATGACTTCTTCTCCTCTTCACTCTCTTAGCCACCACTGAGCCAGGGGCTGCATTAGTTGAAGATGTACCAACATGCTACACCCAAGCAATACAACTGCTCCATCAATGGCCCCAGTGCAGAAACAAGTTATATTGGTCTGGTGGCTTATGATACAGGTGAGTCCACATTACATATTGTTTATCTGCCTTCTGCTACAGACCGCAGGCAGGTTTCAGCAAACTGCAGCTCCTTTCTGAAAAGCATCATGCTGTTCAAGAGAGGTAGAATCACTGATCTTTCTGCCATGTATTATTGCAACTTGTTCAGGTGCAGAATGCAGTCACAGGCAATAAGATATACCAATCCCTGGTTTGGGTTGGAGGCTGTACTCCTCTAGCTGTCCTGAGAGCTTAGAGGAACTGAAAGGAAACTGAAAAATTTAATCTCACCTACAAAGGCACATTTCACCTGCATCCAGTGAGAGAGCCTCCTCAGTGCATCTAACTGCAGCCAACAGGTAAAGAGAGCATTTCTGTAGCTGCACAGCATGCCATAAAGGGAATGGATCCAAGCCAGAAATAACCCAGAAAAAAGTATAGGGGCACAATGAAAGAAGATACTTTTAACCCTGGTGAGTCTGGTTCAGTTTAAGCAAACGGTGAAATTAGCAGAATAGAAAGCAGCACCACCAAGAGAAAAACAACTCAAACTACACACCCAGGTTCTACCAGCTCATGCTCCCAGGAGCTAATCCACTGCTGTCTTTGTGTTTTCACCACAGGCTGCTGAGGACAAACCCCAAACTCCTGTGGTTCAATGACTCTAAGCAATGCAGTCCCCATGGGCACCCACAGCCAGGCAGAAGCATTACTTCTTAACAACACTGCTGGGAATGCCATATCTTGCTTTTCTCTCCCTTCCTGACCTGACTTCCACCTGCACAGCAAATCTCTTTGCTCAAGCTATGAAACACTGTCTTCTCCAGAGGCTACCAACAAAGACAGCAGCAGACAGCTGTGCTAACACAAACACTATCACTGCTGCCTAGCTAGCCTCTCTGTCGGGAAAAACTGAGTTAAGTTAACCAAGTTGCATAGACTTCATTTAGCCTTACAGCAAAGCCAGGCTGAGACACTGGGAGCAAGCAGCCGGAGAGGGTAAGAAACAGATCTTCAGCTAGGTAGGTGAAAACATGAAGAACTCCTGGTGCCAGCACTGAGTCCAGACAGATCACACACCTCCAACAACTTGACCACCACTCAAGTTTTACTTTACCCGGCCAGTGTTTCTGCTCTGTCTCTGGTCCAGGCTGTTTGTCAGCCGCTCGTCTGCATCCAAGTTGCCATTGTCTTTGTCCAGGAGAAAGTCATTGTGCTGAGAGAGCGAGTCACTCTCGGAGTGGTTGGCAGATGGAGTGTCTGAGCCCTGGTTAGCTGGAGATGATGATCTAGAGGGTGATTCCAAGAATTTCTTGATTGAAGGGTGATTAAGAACTGTCGCATCACATGGCCTGGTCCCCTGCAACGAAGAGGTCAGGCAAATCCAGTCACTATTTACCTGCAGCCCAGACAAAAGCTGTGCAAAAAAGTCAATGTATGAAGAAAGAGCAAATATTCAATCAGCTGCCCCAGGGATAAAACACATGCTGCAGAAGATAAAATCTTAAGGTGGTTCTACAAAAAAAATCACTGCTAATTGAATCTGTTTCTTTACACCTTTTGATCTCAGAAACCCACCTGGCTTTGGAATGGAGGACTGCAGCCTACTCAAATACCTATTTAAAGTCCCTTTGAAAATGACATCATCTTTCCTGTGAGATACCTAAGGTCTTTTACTACACACAGAAAGGCCACAAATGTATCAAGCTCTTCAGTTTTGATACTCACTGGCAGCTATGTCAATGCCTATGAGGCAAGCTACACATTAGCTCCCTGTCTGCTCCCAAAGCTTAACAGAGGATAAAGAATAATGTGCAATGGCATGCTTGCAAATTTTCCTCAAAATGGACATCCCGGAGCTAATCTTAGATTCTCCTAAACCTGCAAAAGGGAGGACAGGGTGGGGAAGTGTTTAAATTTCTTTGGGATTTTTTCTTTTCCCATTACTGTGACAAAGCCCTCACCTCATCTTTTTTTTTTCCCCCTCCTGCATTTGCCTTTAACCTCACAAGCAGCAAGGAAAACACCAATCACTCAAAGCAAGTGTTCTTCGTCCACTTCTCCTCCCTGACACCTTGGTTTGATGATGAATCAAGTCAGCAGAAACACCTCTCTGTCAGCAGCAGAGTTCCAACAGGCTCACTCCAGCTCCCAAAGCCACAGACTCCCACTGGAGTTGCACTGACAGCTTTTCCTGCATGCAGTAACAGCTGAAAGAGGCTTTCTTCTTCCCTGCCCAAAGCACCCCGGTCAGTCAGGCTGGCACAATGATTTATGGGGACAGGGCACATCACAATGAAAAAAAAAAGAAAGAAATTGATTTGGGATATTTTTGTTTGTTTGGTTGGTTTTTTTCCTTCCCAGGGTTATCTCTAATCTGTGTAAATTCCCTGATCTAAAAATCTGCCAACAGGACAGAGGGGGTGGCATGGGGACAGACACCAGCACCACTACTGGAGCAGCAGAACTGCTCTCGAGAGGTGGTAGCAAGAGTGGAGTTAAACACTGTCCCACTTGGAGTTTGAAAGTTCATTTGAGAGCTCTCTTTACAACTGTCCATTAGGTACCTGAGCAAAGCAACTGCCAACTCTCAATTACCCACTTAAAGTTATATCTATATATCCAACAGCAGGGACACACATACAACATGACAAAAAAAAAAAACAACCCCATACAAAAAACCCTAAAACACCACCAAGAACCCCCTTATTTTTTTTTACCTCTAGCCAAGTAAAGTCACCAACCCCTTATCCACTAATCTGTGGGAAAACGTAATAAACTGCAACCATATGGAATCATAAGCCTCAAAACCCAGCAGCACTGGGTTGAAGAACTATTTATGTTTATGAGAACAGGTCAGGTATTTGCAAATCGTCTTCCCAGAAGTTCTGAATGGGACTACAAAGACTCCGTTATTCACACACTAAAAATAGACAACAAAGAAAACTGAAACCAGTAACGATTTCAAAAGAGAGAACTGATTTAGCCTACATGCAAATTAGAGAAAATTAAAAATGCAATCAAAGATACAGCTACACTAACCATACATTAACTCATAAAGACTACAGGAAAACTAAACAAAGCAAGGATGCACCAAGAAGTTTTGTGAATAATTTGAAAGAATTACGAAAGTTGTTACTTCTGGCAAGTGTGAAAATTAGCAAGGACAAAAACAAACAGCCTGCATGGCAGAACAAGTAAAGAAAAGGGACAGCACAGCTCCTCCTGATACATGATGACATTGAAAAAAACCTACTTTCCAAGATCGCAACCTAGATGACATTCTTCAGTGGCCTACACAAAAATTAAGGAACAAGAAAGATCTCCAAGCCTCCAAGTACTACCATAACCTTTTTCAACTCCAGTTGCTCAACTCAAGTTTGGTGAGAATAGAACAAGCTGGACCTTTTTGGTCCTACACCATTCCAAGTCTTCTGGAAATCACAACAGGAAAACCAGGAGCAGTAACGCAGCGCCGCTGCTTGGAAGAGAAATTCCCATGGGACAAGAGTAAAACTCGGGTTTGCAACACCCATCTTCATCTTCCAAAAATCAGCTCAGGTCTTTACTGGAAATAAGATCAGCTCCCTGAATTGAGAAGATAACTGAACACTGACCCTGGTAGTGAACTAAATGTCAATGGGGAGCCTGCATGAGTTATGAACACCCTGTAATCACCAGCCCATTAGGGGCAGAGCGCTCAGAACTGGGGTTTAACAAATAGGGTTTGAGGTTTGTTTTTTTTTTAAAAGCAGGGCATTTCAGAAACCAGAACCAAGGTCTGTTCAAGGACTTCTCAACTGCTCCTTGAAGACCCCTCTTTGCCAAGTACCCAAGGCCCAGCTAGTGATGCACAGGTCTCTTCTCCCACTGCCACCCCACTTGCAGTTTGTATTCTACCAATTCAGAAATTAACATCTCAAAAATCACGTATCAGCTGAATAGCCAGTGAACTACAACTAATCCTTTACAAATACCCCCTAAAGTCTTATTATTTCCAAAGTAGTTTTTACCTCTCCAGCTTTAAGGAGACCAGCAGACGCATAATAATTAGCCACAATACAGGCACGCAGCTTATCCATCATCCTCCTTGCTTCAATCAGGCGCTACAAAAAGAAGAGGTAACAACAAATGGTAATATAACCAGTGCAGCAACACCCTCCCCCCCCACCCCCTGTTACACAAGGATCAGATGGATTTTTAAGAACAAAACTTTTATACCTGATCTATAACTTCAATTTCGTGTTCTTTACTCTTCATTTCAACAGCAAACTGTTCTTTTATAATTGTCTCAATCTTCTGCACAGCAACATCTCTAGCTGTATAAGGCCACACATGGAAACAAAGAGAAATGAAGTATTTGAATTCCTATTTTTGAGGCTGTATTTGAAAACATAAAGATCAAAAACTGTTTTGGAGCGAGAAGTGAAGGGATAACAACTCACACGAAAAAAGGGAAAGATCATTTTTCTGCATAAGTTATTTATCTTAACAAAAAACACATGTATCTTTAAAAGCTGGTTTGGGTCAAAAGTTACTTTTTTTCCTTTTTAGAGCTAAGATGACAAATCACAGAAGATGGGAAGAACAAGACCAGTCTGTTTACTTCTGTCTCAGTAAAGCTGTAAAAAGTAGAAGAAAAACTCAAGTGTGCTATGGCCAAGTGCAGTTACTGCTGTGGTTGCGCAGGAGTATGCTGGAACACCATGCACATTCTTCTGCTCTCTCTTGCCCGATTCACATCCAGGAAATCAACACCACATATTGCAGCAATAATAGGACCAAATAATACTTTATATATTCAACATGGTGCAGCCTTCTCTGGAGTGCTACAAGCCTTTTATTACCCACAATGGAAACTACATTATCAAAAGCTGGTGTACCTCTTACAAAATCCAGCACGGCAGTCAAAAACTGTTAGCCTTTCAGCAGGAAATTACTGACTTTGGTGGATAGCATGTAGTTTAATATTTCAAACTGTGCAGATACCTTATAGCAAACCAGCTGCTAAGAAGGAAATTATCATCTTACTGTGTTTTTCTAGAACATGTATAAACAGAAGAATTGTTTTTTGCTCTACACCCACAGCAGACTTTAATATTGCCCTTCCTTTAAGTCACCTCCATTATATCAAAAAACATCTGTTTTTATCAAGCTCTAAGAAAGAACTTGGAAAAACAGGAACTGCGCTTCTGAAAGAAAGCCTGGAAGAGGTTCTCCAGCCTGTGGCAGAAGTAGAGTGACCCCACTGCAAAGCAGATCAGAGAAAGTGTGGCTTCCTCTGAAAAAATGTCACACTGTTTCTACGTGGAACAGAAGGCAACAGCACCTAGACTCTGTTTTCAGCTTCAGAGGGAGCATTTGTTTTACTAAAGGGTACATGGATGTTTGAAGAGGTTTCTAATATCCCAAAAGAAAGAATAAAGAAATCAAAAGCAAATCAAAGCTTTGCTGGTGCTTTCCAGCTAGCATACATAACTTTACTGTCTAATCAGGTACCTACAATAATGGTAAAGCAACTGATGCTTCTATATGCAAGAGAGGTCTCCTAAATATTTTTACTTATTTCCAGATACCTGTATATAGATATTCTAGGGCCAGAAATAGCTCAAGCCTACATTAAAACAGAACTGTGTTTGAATTTGTAAGAGTAATGCAAAATTAAAACACAGAGATACAATTTTCCTCCAGTCATGAGCACCTTGCCTAGGAAATTCACATGTAAGGCTATACTTCAAATAACCCAAACAGATTAAGGTGTCAGATGTACAGTTCAGACAAGGCCAACTACATCTCTTTCCAAGACTGATGCCATGCAACAACAGTATTATGACAATTAAAGCACTTTAGTGTTTGTGGTTATATTACTGAGGCTTTTAGGAACACTTTATTTTCGTAGTTTTCCCAGCTTAGCATCAACCACATACCCTAATTAAGATCACGTTAGTGAAACTTGTATGCTTAAGGAATTCCTGTATTGGAGACCATCCATAAGAGGAAGGTCAGAGGAATCACCTCAACAGAAAGCTTGCTCTGGGAAGGACAGTTTTCCAAGGCACTCAGATTCTGCCTGCTAATTATTAAGACCTTCTGAAAAGCTGCTTCACAAAAAAGTGGATTAAAAACCTGTCTGCAGTCCCTGGGACACTCCACCAGGGAGCCAGGCAGGGCAGGCAGCTGGGAGTGGTGACCCTCTTCTGCCACAGCAAGCTCCAGCAGAGCTCTATTGTCAGGGTCCCTACACAATCCAGCAGACAGGATCTGCCGAGCAACACATTAAATCCAGAATTCAGCCTCCTCAGACTTGTCCAGCTGTACACCAGCCTCCAAAGCATCACCCATGAAGCCATCATCTGTCCCTCTCCAATCAGCAGCTCTGGCATCCTGCTCTGTTCCTGCATCATCTTCAGATCCCACAGCCAGCTTCAGCTTTCTCACCTCCCTGTTTGTCAGCTCTTCCCATCACGATCCTCTCACATAGCTATGCTATGCCAAAAATCACTACCCTACTCCCTGTCCCAAGGGCAAGAAGCTCTACTCTCATTTGCCCAGAGATGACTGCAACCTGTCCCAGGCACTCTGCCAACAGGCTGGTTCCCAAAGCAAGCATATCAGAGCATGCCAAATGCAAACCTACTCATCCAACTACTCTCTCCAACTACACTTCTTTATCCACCTTCCTTTCAGTCAGGTAGCTGCTGCTCTTCCTCCTCCTCCCTTGCAACTTTCAAAACCTCTTTCTTCTCCCTAACTACCCCCTTCTACACTGCTCCATTTCGTTTTAGCTGCCTATTCCTGCAAACATTTGTCATCCTTAGGAGACAGTCTATCTACTGCAGGGTTGTGGATACCCCCTCTGCCATGCTGTACTGCAATCCATATCCCCCAAAATGTAAACTGCCAATCTTTCTGGAAGCAGATTTCAATTACAAAACATACAAAACAAATGCACAGGATGGAGCACACCTCAGCAGGGATACCTGCTAAGAAGATGCACTGACAAATACTTCAGCAAAGAACAAAAGTACAGGTGGGGCCCTGGGGAGCTCATGCCCTGGCTGCTATCATGCACCAAAGCCTGCATCCTCATGCCTTACTTACAGCTCAACTAGCAGGTAGGAATGCCTCCATACATAACAATCGCATCTTCCTTTGGCCATACAGAAGCATCACCAGCTCCCTTACTCAGTGTCTGCTCTTTGACCCCTTAGCTCCCACCCCAGTCCTTCCCTGATCTGTCCTCAACAGCATGCACATCCACACCATTCCTAATCCCACACGGAAGGTCCCTTCAGCTCAGACAGCTCCTACCTGACTGCTCGGCTGCCTTGTGGCGCTTGCTGGGATGCGTGATGGTGATGTCCTCATAGTCAGGGTCCTTCTCCACGATCACTCTCTTCATCCCAGACATGGTCTCTCCACTGAGAGGAAAAGTAAAAGCATTAACTTCACCCACAGTGCCCTTTTGGGCAGGCTTCAACCTCTCACCACAGGGAGACACCTCCTTCCCCTGGCACTACAGGTTAACCCCATATCTCAGCACTGGTCCAGGAGCTTAAACTCCCTAACAAGCAATGGAAGCCCATCCCAGCCCACGTGTTGCAATGGCAAACTGCCGCCTACTGCAGCAAAGGGCCCCTGAGCCCCACTGCCAGTCTGCACTGGTATGCTATGGGTGAACTGGGGAGAGCCAGGTTTAACTTAGCACCCAGCACCGCCGAGCCGGGTTTACCTCAGCACCGGGTTTACCTCTGCACAGGCACCGCCGAGCCGGGTTTACCTCAGCACCCAGCACCGCCGAGCCGGGTTTACCTCAGCACCGGGTTTACCTCTGCACAGGCACCGCCGAGCCGGGTTTACCTCAGCACCCAGCACCGCCGAGCCGGGTTTACCTCAGCAGCCAGCACCGCCGAGCCGGGTTTACCTCAG
>NDXB01012240.1:105279-130279 GCA_002631895.1 Agapornis roseicollis | reverse complement strand
CATCGCCGAGACGGGTTTCCCTCAGCAGCCAGCACCGCCGAGCCGGGTTTACCTCAGCACCCAGCACCGCCGAGCCGGGTTTACCTCAGCACCCAGCACCGCCGAGGCGGGTTTACCTCAGAACCCAGCACCGCCGAGCCAGGTTTACCTCAACACCGGGTTTACCTCAGCGCAGGCACGGACTAGCCGGGAGTCCACCCATGCGGGGAGACGCGGGTTTCAGAGCCGGTCGGGCACAGGCGCCCCGACACTACCCCTTCGCCAACGGGACACGTCGGTTCAACCGGGGAGCTGCGCGGGAAGGGGCACCGCATCCCGCAGCCCCCCTGAAGCGGGAGTCGCGATCCCGCCGTGCGAGGTGAGGTGAGGCGGAGGCCGCGGCGCTCCGGGTGCCCGGTACCGGGGGTCGCTGTGGGCGGGGCAGAGCCTGCGCGGCCAGGCCCACGTGCCGTGCCGCTCCCCTCCCCCCGCCCGCGCACACAAAGCCGCCCCGGCCTCGCGCTCCTCCCTCTCTCCCCCTCCCACCGCCGCCGCTCCTCACCCGCGAGCCGCCGCCCGGCCCCGCAGCCGCCACCGCCTGCACCGGCTGCTCTCGCCCCGCTGCCCTGTGGCCGCTCAGCACCGACCCCCACCTCCGCGTCCCGCCGCCAGCGCCGCCGCCATGAGCGTAGGGCCGTGCGCCGGGCTGCCCGTCACGGCTGGGGCGGGGCCCGCGCAGGCGGACAGCGGCGGAGGGGCGGGCCCGCAGACCGCCCCGGCGTGTCGGTGGGGAACCCGAACCTGGCGGCAGTCGCCTGAGGGGGGTCTGAGTGAGGGGAGCGGGGAGGGGCCTCGGTGGAGGCCGCTCGCGTTGCTTCGCGGCGCAGCCTTGCAGGTGTAACGAAGGGTCTGTGGGCAGAAGTTTGCTCTCAGCCCGAGGTCAGCGGCCTTGTGGTGTTTCCGTTTCGATACGTTGATGTATTGGTCTAATACTGACTCGCTGGATGAAACAATTTTGTTTGAGTAAGTAATGGAAGTTGAGGAGGACATTTTAGTTCAGGGGAAGGATGGTGATTATCTATAAAACCCCACAAAATCCCCCTAAGAAATGATGTGTGGCCTGACTGAGGTGCTGGTACCAACAGCTGGCAAGTGTCGCCTCAGGGCTGGGATGGTGGCTCCAGCCTTCTCCTGCCTTGCACACACTAAATCCACGCAAGGGAGGTTTTGCACTGATCCCACTAAAGATAGGCCTCTAGAAAAATCTTATAGCAGCTTCTTACCGTATTTCATAGTGTCTCAAATCGGAGCTGTAATTGTCCAGATTGGCGTATATATCCTGCAGTTTGTGGCTGGTTTTGGCCAGGCTGTAATACCTCTCTTGAGGTGTGGCTAATAGCAAGTAGTACTTTGGTCTGTGGTAGTCCCATGGTTCATACAGTGAGCTGCTAACCAGTATAAATTAAAGTCCTGCTCTTACATGTATTTGCAGACTTACTGTGATGACACTAATTAGCAAGTGTATGCTGAATGTTCAAGGCTTAGCTCTTAAAGTCTTCTTTTTGTTCCAGTACTACAATAGGTTTCTGACTTCTTACCAGGCAACAAACATGAACTACAGAAAATTGATGGAGGCTCCTCCTGTATTCATATTTGTATCATGCTCATCAGAAAAAGTATGTATAAATATAGCTCAATTTTATTTTCTTCCCTTTTCCTGTCTAATGCAAAGAGGCTGTTCTTTGTTAAAATATACTGCAGGTTGACTATGTTTAAAACTTAAAATATCTTAAGGTGGACTTCCAGCCCTCAAAACTATTTCCATTGCTTTGTAGTCTGTGGATTCCCTTTCAGGCAATATTACTTCTTTCAGGAAAATGAACTTCTGTAAGCACTGAACTTGGTCATAACATACTTGTGGCACTGCAGCAAGAGCCACTTGGTTGCTGTCAATGAGCCTGACCACACTGCAGAACTGCAGCAGTCGGCTTGCAAGTATCATCACGTCCATTTAAGTTATATTAAAATGCAGAATGCCTGGTACTGTTTCTATTAAGAGCTCCTCTTTCCTTGTACTCATTTCTCTGTTGTCAGAGAGAAAAACACTATATAGAATATTAGGGTCTTCAGTTTTATTTCACGATATCCAGAAAACCCCATGGCTGAATTCATCACATGGGGAGTAGACTTGTGGTTCAGATCACATTTCAGTGGGCTACAGGGAAAAGCTATGGGGGCTGTATTCAATAGTATCTAAAATGTTTTGGGGAAGAAGGCAAGACTAGGATTATGTGAAGGGCAAATCCTGAGTCTGAGATCCAGAACACACATTACAGGGAAGAGGAAGCCAGGAGTACAGATAGAAAAATATTTGAAGGATGGATGTAATCTCTAAAAATGGGGTATTAAACCAAATACTTTCTTTTCATCAGTTCAACTGTGGCAGTATCACTCCATCACAGTCTGAACCCTTACTCTGCCATCAGCAAGTGGGAACTCAAGATGGCCAAGTACCAAAATTTAGGGGAATAAATGTTCTATGGGACTCTTCCCACCCTGTATTGTTGCCAGTCACCTTCCTAGTTTTATGTCACCTTTTCCTGATTTCCCACACCAGTTTTGTCTTTCAAGTTCATTCACATCCTTTCCCTATCATAATACCCAGGCTTGGCCAGTATTTCACATCCCACTTCCCTGCTTTATCACTTTCCCAGTTTTCTTTCTCAGTTCACTTTTCCGCCTCACAGCCTCCAGCTTGCCTTTACTCATATCAAGTTCCATGCTGAGGACAGGAAGATGAGCAGAGAGAACACCTTGACTGTGAGACAGAAGAATGGATAGATACAGAGACTGCAATGGGGCAGAATCCAATCAAGTTAAATGACACAGAGGAAACAAAGAGTTTCTTCCTTGCACCCCCAAGCCCCACTCTGGAACTCCTCATAACCTAAAAAAATCCACAGTGAACTATTCAAAAGGCAAATGTTTATTAGGTACACTGAACTTTAAAAAAATTTCAAAGATTTATGCAAGAAATATATTTAAATATAACAGGTGTTATTGTGGTTGTGCTACATTACAAAATCACTTTCCTACTGCCAGCACAATCTGAAGACCTTAATGTTATATGTGAGATAACGTTACACTGACTCTGGCACACAGTAAGTGGTCTGCACTTTTTCTGTTCAAATGTCCTTTGTGATGCACCATGTTATTCTTGAAGACAGTATCAGCTCTTTGCAGAACTATGCCTTTTGTTTCATTAAATAAAGGAACTGGCAAGGAATAACGAAATGCAAAACAGCAAAAAGGAAAATCAAACCATGATTTCAGGCGAAGATATCACAGGAGTAACAGTTCAGGAGGTATACTCTCTTTCCATGTCCAAGTAGCTCCTATTAATGCAACTCCAAATTGCTACAGGTGCACCATGAGGAAAATGACTTACAGGTCCAGCATTTACACAGATGAAATTGGTAATAATACATTACATTCAAGTCTCTTGATTTCCTTATTGTCATGCTGCACCGTATTATTGCTTCATATTACGTATATCGAACAAGAGGTTCATGACTGACAAGTCAGTGTGTTCAGAAAGCGTAGAGGCTGCTGACTAAAACAAGAAACTGTACATGTTAAGGACAGGAAGTCAAAGACTAAACTCCAATCCTCTGCGACTGAGGAGCGCTTAAAACAAGTAATAGGAAGAGACAAACACTGATTTCCCTAGATTAAATCTACCACAGCCTGTAATAATGGAAGCATTCTAGGCATATTCTAAACAAGAGGTTTAACTATTACAGTTAACAAATGATAAGATTTATTTCTCTTAGAAGGACATCTAGAGTCTGGACAGTCAGACTGATCCTAATAACAACAACAAATTGGGAGAAGTAATCCAAGCTCTTTTTCACAATAGATACAAACAGAAGGTGAATTCAAGGCACAAGTATTTTCAAAATTAACACACAGTATTTTCTTTGGAACTAATAACACAAAGAAAGCCATAATTACATTATCAACATGCTGTACAGAGGAGCATTTATGTGCATTACTTATAACAGCACTATCAGAAAAGGATTTCAGAATTATTCACATGCACAGACAGGCACACATAAACATATGAGCATGGACTGGAGCACTACAGCAGAAAAAAAGAAATGTCCCTGTAAATACAAGTTCTTAAGTAATCTTATCAGGGCTGTATACTTTATGTGTAATGTCAGTTAGGGAAGACAGCCAGTATGCACAGAACATCCCAAGTCACACATCTGGTTTGAGATTGGTAGGAGGCTGTTGACTGTTGTGGCAATGCTCACAGCACTGACATAATCATAAAGAACTGACAGTCAGATGCCTTTTTATTAATGCCACCCAAAATAATGCAACACTGAGGAAACTTGTGTGCTAGGCATGTTAAAATAAAATCACTCCTTGGCCCCCAATCAGATAGCAAATTTCTGCTTAAAAATCTCATCTTACATTGTAGATGCCTTTTATGAGCATGTTGCTCAGATTTCTTTAACCAGGCACAACAAACCATTTCATTTGTACTTTCTTGCGTGCATGAGACTACATTCAGATGAAAATACTCATTTTGCCTCACAGTGCAAAGTCTTGTGAGTTTCTTAACGCTCTTGAATTGGCTTTTGCCATCTTCAGTGGTAGAAAATAACAACAAACCAAGAAATCCACATATACTCCCCTAGTTAGACAATTAGGAAAAATGAACCTCTGGCTTTCCTGAACATTGCCATTAGAAGACCATAAACATATATGCACCTTTATTGCTTCAACTCAGTTCAGTGTAGACAACATGAAGTATTTTTACCACCTGAGTTTCAAATTGGAATTGCAGACTTCCAAGCATCCAGAACATCTTGGTATCAGCAAGCCCAGCCAAATCCACTAAGTCCAAACACACTGTCATCTCTCATCCCACCCCAATGAGTTTCTCTCTTGCCTCTCTCTTTGGAGCTGAACTAAGTTCCCAGATCTGCCTACCCACTGAGAGCAACAGCTCCAGCTCACCCCTGTGCCCTGGGCAGGAGGGAACCTGAAGTCACAGGGAGTGGGACTGCGTCTTGTTTTGTCCTTGCAGCTCAAATAAAACAAAAGCAGGATAAATTGAGATAACTGGAGATAATCCAAGATAATGTGATGAGCTCAACTATTCTGAGGAAGAAGCTGGAGCAGTCAGCAGTGTCCTTGCTCTCAAGCACCTGTGGCCACAGCTTCCTCTGAACCTCTGTCAAGGTGAGCGCCTCCTCTTCCTACGTCAACCTCTCTCAAGAAGTTGCAGTGTTTAAAATACCATTAAAAATCTCGACTATAGTAAGGGTCTATGTCAACAATCTGCATTAAAGGTGTCGCTGCTGCAGAGTAGAAACAAAAGCCATCTTTGACAGGAACTGCATTGGTGCCAATTAAAACAAAACAAATGCTACAGCTCTGGACCCTTGGTGCTAGTGTGGCAAGCACAGTGCCTAATCCTCAAAATGCATACCAGGCACATAGTATAAAATTTATCATCTGATGGTACAAGTGGAAGAGATTCCACAAATTATGTCTACTGAAGCATTACCAAGAAGGAAGCCTACAGGGAAAATAGATGATTATCAGGCAATGTTACATGCTAGATGGCTGTAAAATGAGGGAATGCATGGTATTTCTAAAAGCAGGCGGCTATACGCCACATTGTAATACGGTCCTGAAGTTATCTATTCAGAACCTTCTAGAAGCCATGCTGCAAGGAAGCATCAACCTTCTTTTCAATTAACATCATACTGCTAGGAACAGAAGGATGTAATTCGTGAAGTGCACATCTAAATGGAGAAGAAAAACATTTACTCTCATTTCTTTTTAAGAGTGAAATGCTTACGAGGTAATTATCTGTTTAGTGGAGTGAACTATTAGCTCTTGGAATTTACTTTTCGGGTGTGACTTTGGAGATACTTGAGCCCATGTATAGTTAGACTAAAGTTACATCTTTGTGCAGGTATCTCTACTTCTTAGGTACCAAACCATTTATGATGGAAATCTTTTGATTATACCAGATGGCATTAGTAAGTTCCTCACCTAGCCAAACCAATACAAAACCACCTCAAAACCCACAACCAGAAACCACACAACTTGCTGCTCAAGCCCATGAACTGTAAGCAGTTAGATATGCATAACAGTGAGAGTTTAAATCTCTGAATTCATCTATACCCATGTGAAATGCATCAGGGAACAGGTGGCTCAGGAACGCAACTTCCAAATTAACGCATCCTTCTTTGAAAAATGGTACATTTTCATTAAACCAAAGTTGAATTGTTCTTTTCTAGTGCCTCTAAAAAATAACTTTTCTAACACAGCAGGCTGTAAGTGCAAATTATTTACAGAGTTAACAAGCAAGGAAATCACTGCATGAGTAACTGCCACTTTAGCCACTGTTCAGCACTGAATACAGATTCTCAAGAATTCCAAGCAAAGTTTTCTTCTACAGCTACATTTCTGCATTTACTGGTTCATTAAACACTGTCATTTTCAAAATAATAGGTGACGGTACATAAATTGTTAAGAAAAGACAACTAAACTACAAAATAAATCTTCAAAGCCATGGAAAGCGGTATCTTGTTATTTACAGAGTAGTGCAGTATTATAAACAAGATTAATTAAAAGATACCTATACGTAAATGACATTGTTCTACACCTACAGAATAAAGAAGGTTTCAAAACAGCTTAGCATGACAATCAACATCACAAGTCTTAATACAAACAAGATGGGACTCAAAGGAGAGCATTATTCAAATTGGATCTCTAATTAAGTGCTCCTATAATTTTTTACGTGTTCATTTACAATGATGGCACAAGTTGCATACAGGATTAGTATACAGTTTCAGTTACTGGGCAATTACCATTGCTATCAACGGACCTTATTCACAGGTAGTGAAATTACCTTTTCAAAGTAACTTTTGGTGAGCAGAAAATCTAGAAGCCTAGAAAAAGGTTAATTAATCAGATTCATTTGTCTTACATTCCCAAGGGACTTTCTTTTTAGGGCAATGTGAATGCACATGCTCAGGGACTGAATTCCTAATTGCATCACTGATATGCAGAGATTTGTATTTTATCAGTATTCTTAACATACACAAAGCAACATTTGGTATTCAGCCAGAAACTCAAGTTTGTGTCCTTTCCTGAGGTTACATGTTAATGCATCACTAAGTGCAGTTCCCAGTGCTCTTTAAAAGTCATGACTATATGTTACTCAAAGTGATGACTCCCAGTTTGGCACAGCTTCACTGAGGGTCAGAATTTCCATCTCATGAAGAAATATTCTGAGCAAACAGATGAGGATAGTCCAGTGGAACAAACAATGTTCCAGAGATGGTGCTTGTTTTCACCCTCCTGAGCAAGCACGGAGACCAGAACCCTGAGGCCAGGGCTGTCTCTGCAAGGGCCTTATGTGTTTTCCTTCTGCCCTGGCACTGAACAACTTCCCTACTGGCTGCTGTCCTCAGAATTCCTTTGAAAGGCAGTTCCTGAGGATTTTGGTGATTAACAGGAAATTGGTACACAGACAATCCTATTCATTTTCCAACTCTCTAGTGCTATTTCAGTTTTTATGAACTTGTGCCCCAACTACGCAACTCTGTACTGAAAATAAAGAGACCTAGTACAGAAACCTAGGGAGGCCTTAAAAAGAACCAAAACCACCTACTTAAAAAAAAAAAGGGTGTGTGTGTATGTGTGTGTGTGTATGTATGTTGAAATACAGGCGCTTCTGAGGCTTCAAAATTACCCAAAACATGTATGTGGGAGTTTCCTCATATGGCTATGTGGACACGTCCACAGATATTTTTTCTGGTGACAGGAGGGACCTTTCCAGAACTTCTTTATCTGTGGCCAAGCAGCTTACACAGTAGTTTAACTGTGCTAGAGTAAGTGATTGTCTGAAGAAAGGCCAAGAAATACTTGGCGGGTACTCTGCCATCTCTGCTGATGAGATATCCAAAAGACCAATCTATAAGCTGTAGGATGCAACCCCATTCCCTACATCTATCATGAGGCAATTTATAATGTGATTCAAGAAAGCAGCAGAATCCAGAGGTCATGATCCTTTATTTCTTGACTAGTTTAGAGACACTTTGCAGTGAGCCAAGAGCAAACCCAGTAACTTTCTGAATAGTAATGGCTGAAGTCTGAAAGTTAAAAACTGGGATTCCAGACTTGCTGCACAGATGCATGCCTACACCCCAGCAGTCACTAGTTTTCCATGTCATGTAGCCATGTACTTCTGATGAATGCTGAGCAACACTACAAATAAGGCCCATAGTGCAAAGGTACATGACTGTTACTGCAGTGACTTGCAGTGGCTCACAAAATAACCAGTTGTTTCTTCAAAAAAATCACATTCCTCAAAGATTCTGTCCCACATCGTTTGTTTTGTTTAAACTCCAAACCATGTATGACCTGACATAAAATCTACTTCGTTAAGGCAAGTAATCTGCTTGTAAGAATGCTGTGCATATGAACTATAATTACATAAGCTTTTACATTTTAAGGTAGTTAGATGATTCTTTGGAATTTACTTGCCCATGTATTTTTCCAATTAGCAGAACCTGAAGCACCTTGCAGATAACGCTTCTTAGGACACAGGCACAAAGGCTTGTGAAGGCACTTTCCCCAGAAAGCTTCCAAGATTTTGATTACTGAGCACACATAAGGCAAACTTTCTCAACACTAGCACAATGTATTGTTACTGCTCTTGCATCAGAGCCCACAGTAGATGTAACTGAACTCTGGTTACTGGATAGATTTGCAGACTTGTTTTGCAAGTTCAATTAACTCTTTTTTTCTAAAGGCACAGGATATAATTTTCATATGACACTGAGGCAGGGAAAGGACATTCTCCCACTCCAGGAACCTTTAAAACACCTGTCTTGCAGCAGACCACTGGTTTCATTCGTGCCATCTTCTTTTTTTCCCCCAAGAAAAAACCTACAGTTTAAAGCCTTTTTCATTATATCTGTGAATCGTCACACAGCCGTGATATGATACTGGCCTGGGCATGGCTGCTACTCCTGTGATAATGCCCGTCGCAGGGTCGTAACAAAGAATAGTGTCTGTGGCTTCACCATTTTCTCGTCTTCCACCAAGGATATAGATTTTTCCATTACACACAGACATGCCACAGTTCTCCTGTTTCAAAATACACAAAGAAATGCACGATTATTTAAACAGCAAGACCTCCATTCCTGCATGTCTATCCCAGTGCAGAAGGACTGCATTGTGACTACAGTTTGTAAACAGACTGCCCTATACTGTTCCCTCCTGGAAGGGGCAATGCAGAAAATCCTATTTTTCTGCAGTAATTTGGGAAATCAGCAGCACAATTCCTCAGAAAAGACCATTTCAGGTCTAGGCCTTCACTGCACATAGCTCAGGACAAGGGATACAATGGAATACAGCTGAACTCTGCACTTACCAGTTAAACATCTGAAAAAAAGGAAAGGAGAAGAGAACAAAGGTTTTCAGAAGAGGGGCCACAGTAGGTAGTATTAATGCAAAGAAATGGTAACAAGGAAAGGCACCTCAGAGAAGTAACAGATAATGAAGAGGGATGCAAACAGGGGAGAGGAAAAGAGTTATGACTAAGAAAAGAATGCATAAGAAAAAACCAGCCCTACGTCTTGCTTTAAGCAAAGAGATAGGATTTTGTTTCTTCCTTAAAATCAGGCATGGAAAAATCTTCTGTTAAATACAGAACACAAACCAAACCAGAGAAATAGAGGGAAGGCCAGCAAAAAGGCCTTTCTGTTAAGATGGACACCACAGAGCATGTGACTGATGTTTTAAAAATATCAGGAAAATTAGCTATGCACACACTTCACTACCATGGGGACACAGCTTTAAATACTACTCAGTGTTCCATGTGTGGAAGTGATACTGCTCTTGCTGCTAAAGTCAGACACTCTGTGCTATACAATGGGGTGTTTCTCACACTGTAGAAACAGCCTCAGTACTTTTTGCCTGAAAGGCTCTAATCAATTATATGGACATTACTATACTCAGTCTAAACTAAAACATGCAGTAGAACTAGACAGAGATGGATTTTATTCAATTAAAACATCACCCGTTACACTGTTACACTGTTCTCCAACACTAACAACTCTCAAACAAGAAGCCTGGACTCACTAACAGTGACAGCCAGCTGAATGCTACTGGTTTAGAAGCTTCCTCTTCTGTATGGGCTTCAATTACACAGATGAAATATAGCAAGAATGGAATCAGATGCCATTTTAATAGGGTTAAACAAGTATACTCATTTCATGCCAAGATACTTATGTCAAAAAATACCTTTCAGATGTCTGCAGGCCTTTTAGTGTTAATTACCTGTCTGCTGAATGTATTCTGTACGTGCATCCAGTAGTCCTCGATTGGATCATAGCAGTATATTGCTTTGGTAAGCCCACCAGCAACATAGATCAGATTGTTTAAAGACACAGCTGTAATACATCTTTTTGCAATGGGGATAGTTGCACGGAGCAACCAAGTATTAGTATCAGGATCATAAGACTGAACCTGAAAACAAATACATGCATTTCAGATTAAAACCAGAACTCAAAAACTAACCTGGCACACCCAGGCAGCGATACCTGGTGGCCAATATCCCCCCAAGAAAATCAAGGTAATAAATATAGGTCTATATGTCAATAGCGTCTACATATGCACTATGTTCAACATTATTTTCCTAACATTCTAGTTTAAGAATTCACAGAACTTGCGCAGCCAATGACAGTACCCATGAGGAAGACCACAGTAACAGCATCCTACTGAGTTAACGTTTTCTACTCTATTCTTTTCTCTATTACTGTATTTCCATATTCCATTCAACAGTTATAAGAGAGCTCTCTCTGATCTGTTTTTAAACCAGCAACACTGTTTACCATGGATAAAAGAAGCAATCGAATACAATTAACTCACCTTGTCAGAACAGGTGTTGTCATCAGGACCACCCCCAATCACAAAGAGCTTGCCAACACAGCTGGTAACAGCGGGAGAGCTCACAGCTTCTTTAAGGGGAGCCACCTCTGTCCATCGATTAGAAAACGAATCATAACACTCCACACTGCTGAGGCGGTTTTGCCCATCATATCCTCCAACAACATACACCTAATGCAAGGTGATGAAAACTGTCATCATTTCAGTTTTAGAGTAGTTATTACATTTAAAGATCAACTTCAATTTAAAGTTGCAAGACCCATTAATGTTGCTAGGTTTGTGAAGGGACACTTTCCTCTTATTTTTAATTTATACACAGGAGGAGAAGGATACTGTCTAAAAATAACAGGTAAAGACTCTCTGGAGAGTTCCATTCAGTCAAGTGTGCAATGGCATTGCAAGCACATGTCCAAAGTATGGTACTTTTAATACTGAGCTAGAAGTTTCCTATTTGAATGCCATTTGTTAAAAATGGAACTTCTCTGCATTTCTCTTTTTACATTTTAAATTCACCAACAGCAAAAATCCATCTGAATTTACCCTTGCTTTTCCAAGTTTTGCCTTTTTTGTACTTGCTCACAGAACTAATTCTTCCTTTCGGTTTGCAAACTTTTCTTTCCTTTACTTTCCTGTTGCTTCTCTCATATTAAAGAAGCAGACCTTATTTTTTTACCTTCTTTCTGTTTGCATCAGCTGCAAGTCTCACCTTTAAGAAGTCCAAGGGATACCACAAGCTTCCCTAACCGCAGATACCAAGGGATACCACGTCTTCCCTAACTTTCATTAACAGAATCTCATGGGCAGTTGATCCCAACTCGTGGTTTTATGTCAAGGCAAAGTAATACTAAGTATGTTTGCTCCACTGTTTTGTTACATACAAACATCCCCACTGTAAAACCATTATTAATATACTTACTTTACCAAGAAGAACAGCCATTTTGTGACGCCATCTACCTTTATTTAAGGAGGCAACTCTGATCCAAATGTTAAGTTGAGAGTTATAAATCCAAACATCCCGGCTATTGATTCTTCCACCTAGGAAAACAAAATATATTCTAATTTCAGTAAATTCACTATTGAATGAAATATTTTAACTATTAACATACCTCCATAGAGCAGGCAATGAAAACTTCATGTCTTTTTGTAGGTAAAATAAAAATCTATCTATGTTCATACAAACTGAGGGGAAAAAAAGTCAGTTTCAGTGGATTTCAAACATGAGAACATACAACAAGTTACTTTACTTATGTGTGCCTCTCCCAGAAATACGCTAAGATCCCTTCAGATTATTTCTTGAGATAGGAATTCTTTAACTGTTTGTGTGCCCCATGGCACATCTATAACCCCAGCTGTTCCTCTATTTGGTTCATGTGTACATCTTGGTTTAGTCTGAGGTGTCCCTGCCCATGGCAGGGGAGTTGGAACTAGATGATCTTAAGGTCCTTTCCAACCCTAGCTATTCTATGACTCTATGATCTCCATGGTTTTACAGTTTGTTCAAATGACACAGGAACTACGCATCTGAGGAGACAATTTCTTGTTTGACACATGGAGCTTGGTGTCTAAACCATCAGCTGAACCCTATAAATTTACCCTAGCTAAAAGATGGGATGAGAGATGTTTAAAAACCTACAGCTACTGCTCATTTCACCCTAAAAGACTGGTATAAATGGATCCCCAACTCAGGTGCTAAAAGGAAATTGTTTCCATTTTACATTCCTGCCATGAGAAGAAACTTAAACTGTTTTAATTTTGGAGTCTGGGAATCCATACAATAGAAACAAGTCAGCAGCAACATACCACTGCTGTGCTGCTCCCAGACAACTCGTGGTTTAACCAGAATACAGCATGTTTTGTAGCAAAGAGAATGCTGCCGGGAAAAGACTGCTTGGGATTTGTTGCTTCAGATTTTTCCAACTGTTGCTGCAAACAGGCTGTTATAGTGTATTTTAAAGCAGTGCATTTAAGGAGCAGAAACTTGTCTCCTTAAATACAATTGATATCCTGGAATCAGCCGTAAAACCCTGTCAATTAATACCAAGCAGAAGTCCCAGAAAACACATCTGTAGTCTATAGACAGCCTATAGTGAGTTTGGTTCGGGGCTGGTGTTCACCACTGACAAAGTAACTTTCACTTGCGCTGCTAGAAGCTCACAGGACAAAGATCTGTAACACTACTTACAAAGAAAGAACAAATCAAAACACATAGCAAAGGAAAGACAAAGTCTTTTAGGACTTTTCACCTGAAACAAGAATGTCATTCCGCAGGGCACACACTGCATACTCAGACTTGGTAAACTCTGGAAGTTTAGCCAGTGACTTCCATTCTCCTGTTACAGGATCGTAGCACTCAGTATATGGCAAATTAAACCCTCCAACTCGTTCACAGCCTCCAACAACAACTATCACCTCAGAATAACCGGTTGATCTAGAAAAGTGAACACAGAAAACCCAGATGTAGAGGGTATTTAGTAGTACATGGAGGCCAAACGCCACCGTCTTCAAACTGTGTGAAAACAAGAAAGTTTATTATTTAGCATTAACTTCTACAGCAAAGAAAGTAATTTAGCAAAGAGAGGTTTTGACTGTTTCCAGCTATCTCATTACACAGCAGGTTACCACACAGAAGGGTGCTGTAAGTGATGGAATTGCATTGCACAACATCCTGTGTGAAAACCAAATAATTAAGTACAGAAAACCCTTACTCTAGAAATACTTGTCCTTTGACTGTGTACCTAGAGATACCAGAAACAGAGCTCAAGTGAGGCCAGACAGTGAGGCAAGGTGAGCAGTCACAATGAAACCAGTCTCCATGAACAATTCATAGGCCTTTACATTGCTTAAATACTCAGTTTTAAAAGGTTTAGATTCTTCACTGGCTAAAAAGAAAAAAGACATTTAATCACCAAAATAAGGGAAAAGAGACCTTAGAGCCAATGCACAATTAAAAAGGTGAAAAAGTGCAGTGACAGAGCAAAACATTAAGGAAAGCTGAAATAAGAATTCAAGCCTAAAACAAAACCTAAAACTCTGTATGAAAAAAATTAAGCATCAGCATGCAATGTACACAAATAAGCCTTTAAATTATATTCCACAAACTCAAGTCTCCTTCTATTAACCCAATGCTTCTGCAATATACATACTGTATTCACAGCAATAACAGAACTCGTTATGCTAATCTCCATTTGAATATAGAGAATCAATCATCTTTGACATGCAATCAAACTACGACCAACTTTCATTCCTCCTCTCAAATTTATAATGTCTAGCCACCTTTTGTCAAAATCCTTTCTTTTTAGGGCATTTTCAGCAGAAAGGGCTTTGCACTGATAGAGTTATTTCAAGGATTGCTTGAAATTAAGTAAAACTGAATGCAAGATTCATCTTATTTTTGGTAAACCTTTCTGTTGTGTTCTGCTTTAACTTTGATTCCAATATATGATCTGATTCATACTTGCTAAGTACTGCGGTTCTCTCCCCACTCCCCTTTCCCCCCAAAAAACCCAAACAAACCCAAAACCAACCCCAAACCAATCCCAATTTATGACTGCATTTGTGATAAAAGTTGCATGATCCATCCTCAAATTTCCTAATGGGAGCTTATGCACATATTAACTTACAAATTCCAATGATATTTCCCTGGTTTGAAACATCAGGAAAAAAAACAGCCCTTCTATATCTCCTGGTCATGACATGATTTAAATATACCATATATATTTCTACTCAGAGTATTTTAAATAGGCAAAGGCTACGTTAAATGACAATGTAAGCTTACACAAACAAAGACAGGTGAATGAGGAAGCATACTCACGTACCTGAACTAGTCAGAAGAAACACTCTCTTCAGCTGCTCAGCTCTCAAGTCATGCTCCTTCCTGGTTTCTATGTATTTACTGTTACTGGTTTTTGCTTTTTTGAGGAACAACTCTGAAAAGAATCTCTCAAAGAATAAGAGAGGGGAAGTTCCTGTGCCAGAAAGCATCACTCAGGAAAAGAATTTCCTTAAAAGCAAGGTACTCATCTCAATTTGCCTTAAAAGCAAGCCCAGATACATCAGCTAACTGTATGTATGGAGGAAGACTGTAGATTACTTCCTAGATTAGAATCAAAGCCTCCATTGCTTACCGAAAAGATTGCTGTACCAGATTATCAGCTTGTATTTTAACGCTAAATGAGCCCCAGATCTTTGGCTGGAGAGAGCTCTGTTCATTGCTATGATGGAGTTTTGCTCTTTAAAGAAAATAGTCATTTAGTACAGTACATCAAATCCACAGAAAACCAAAACTTTTCCCCAGCAGTTTCATACCTATCCAACTCTATCCTTTCTTCAGTTAAGAAACATTTCCTCTGTTAGGTTTCCTTGAAGGAGCCTTGCACTCTACAGGGTTTAAGGTTAATTCCAAAGCACTGCTTGCAAATGACAGAGGGTGCATAATAAACGTCCGCCTGGCAGCCCTCAGAAGAAATGGTGTGAACAGAATAACAGGTGAGCTAAAACAGGCACCAGAGAGATTCCAGGAGACACCCTCCTCTCAGTAAGAGGTGCACAAAACAGAAAAGGGGTGTGTGTGTGTGTGTGTAAGACAACTCACAGTGCCATATAATCCCCTGCATTCCCAAGAGCAGGTTTCCAAGGGGTTACATGCAGACCTACAGAGGAGGTGAGAACGCCAGCCAGCACAGCGTCAGCTGGACAGAAGTACTTGCAGTAGTTCAGACACATTACATTCAAAACCATTTTATGTCTGGGAGACAAACTTCAGGAACTCTGGTAAATCACTACTATTTTTTAGTTCACTTTTGGGCAGTAAATGGGATGAGAGATTATAAAGCAAAATAAACACTCATCTCCAGGGTGGGGGGGATAAGGGACTACATTAAAGCCAAGGGGCTACATTATAACAAAAAAAGGATGCATTAGAATGAATAAATGTAGTAACTCCTAATTAATTGGAGAGAACGCTCACATATTGTTACCAGACAGCTTAACAGAAACTGTGTGACTGAAGAACTCACAGGTACATGAAAATCTGGAGATAATTCAAAGCACACAGTAGGAAGAGCTTGTTTTGTTTTGTGCATGGAAATGTGTTATTGCTCACTGCTTGATCTGAGCTTGGAGATCTGCCATGCACCACAAGCAGCAGGGGATAAAACAGACTTAAAAAGCACATGAGAGACAGCCTCAAGATGTCACTAAGTCAATGAAGTAAATAAATGAAAAGGTCTTTCAGACAGACATGCCTAGTGGGAAGAGAGCAAGCAGGCAACCCTTAGAATGCATTTTAAACAGTGCTTTACTTCAGGGAACAATTCACTGGCTTCAGAAAGGAAAAACAAACTAAAAACCAACTGCAAATCGCATTCCACACTGTTCTTCTGAAGCAATTGGTTAGAACCCGCTTCACCCGGTGGTGCACACATACTCACACAAGCAATCACAACCGAAACAGTAAAACCACTGCTGCGGGAATTCCTGATCCTGCAGCCTGACTCCTTTTAGCAACAGTTTATATACAAAAAGAAACTGAGGAAGGCAAAAAGGAAGGAAAAGAGCTCGAGTGTCTGCTCCTCCCCAAACCCCTCAGAAATGCCTACGAAAGGCGTGAGGAGAAGATGAGGGAAGGGGACCTGGTAACTGTTTTAAAGCATGATCTCTTTTGCTATAGGCAACAGAAACAACCAGGCAACACAAACAAATGACAAAGAACTATTCCATGAATGTAATATAGAAAAGGGGAAAAAAACTCCTGCTGGGAGATTAGCCAGTTTCAGTCTTTGTAAATTACTTCTTTCGTTCCTGCCTACTTGAATCACAGTGCAGTTTAATAAGCTTGGCAGTAAAGCAAACAAACCCCACAGACTTTGAAACCAACTCCTCCTCTCCCCAGCTTCAGAAATCCCCTGCATTAGGCAAGCTACTTGATCTACAACCTAGAACACTACCCTGAGGCTGTTGAGATTCTCAGGTACACACACACCATGCACTTGGACAAAACTGTTAGGTCTGAGAGGATTTGCTTTCTTTATCACACTGAGTAACAGGCATAGAACAAGCACCACACGAGATGCCCACACAAGATACAGCCCCCCCCCCCACTGTTCATGAAACAAGGTCTTTGGTCTCAACTCCCTCCCCAAGGCCCACACTCAGGGTATGAAGTGTCTTCAAAACTACCAGTGTACCAAACTGTCATGAACAAGTTTCCAAAGACCCTGCATGGCAGTGAACACTTAGAGAGCCTGGGAGCCGGGCTGCAAGGAGCTTGAGAACTTCTCTCACAGGAGGACTGAAGACTGGAAAGCCACTAATGGGGCAAATACTCCCCAAGTAATTTTTTTACCCCCATAAGCAAACCTTTAACAGATGCCAAAAACAATAAAGGTTCTGTGCCCAGTGACTGTACAGCAACCACCTATGCCTAAGAGTAAACAAAGAGTAACTCCTAACACAATCTGTCTGTCTCAGTTCATTGCATCACCTTAATGTAACACGTGATTTTATAACTACAGCTCAAAGCAGCTGGAGTTAACAATAAAGCAGCTATCATGGGGAGGTAAGGCTGGGGAAAGACATTTCCAGGAGAAGACATGAATCACAACCACCATTGCTCATAAATGCCACTAATGGACTCTTCCTCGTTTCTTCTTACAACCTCAGACACCCATTTGTGCAACACGTTATTAAGTGGCAGCAATTCTGGATTATTAAAATGTCACAGAATAAGCATGAAACTGCAGGAACTGTTCTGTAACTCTGTAAAAATGCAAGATTTAGTTTCTTCAGCAAAGAACCCATTGTTCTGCTCTCTGTTGTCTATTACAAATCCCTGTACCACTCCATCTGTAAGGTATTTCTGATGTAGTAAGTGAATGCTCTGACTATATATCCCCATGCTTTATAGCATGCTGCACGTTTCCATGACTTTGTTGTAAAAAGAATGCTGGGAAATGGGATGGTTTACCTGCTGTAGCACAGTCAGTTCTTTTCAAGTCACTGCAGTTGTACAAACTAACTTCAGATCTCACCTAGCAAACATGAACCTTTAGAAAGTATTTTACATGCAAGGCAATATGAGTTCACTTACCCGAATAGTCCTTTCTTTCGTGGCAATAACCTGTGCAAAAAGACTCGCTTACATACAGAAGTGTAACCGCAGTGGCTCCAGAATGTGACATAAAACCATTTGCAAGAGATTTTTGTTTTCTGGGCATGTGTCTATCAAACATCTGTACAGCAAACTATGTCCTTCTGCTACAGAAATAAAGGGAGAGAGAGAAAATTCCTCACCTGCGTGGCCTAGTTCTGGGAGACATCATCTCATTTCCAAGGATATGGTATCGCCTGGCTTCATGCAGCAGCTGATAGCACTCTGGGGAGTTCTGAATCAGCTGGTCCACTTCCACAGTCTGAACAAAGTAGTTTGGGTGTAACAGCGGGAGCCTGACGTGCGTCAGAAGTTCATGTAACACTGGCCTTCGCAACTCGACCGCCCGGTACACCCAGCGCATGACAGCCTCAAACACCATCTCCTCCTTACTGATCACCAGTTCATCGCTGCAAATGTAATCGATAAGCTCATCCTTCCCCAGCTCGAGGAATTCTTCATGCTGGGACACATCCTCAAATGTCTGAAGAGCAAAATTTCTGCACTTGGTGAACAGTGTCTTGAGCGAGTGTGCATCTGCGAAGCGCTGGATGCCCAGGCAATTGCAAGGATCCAGCTGTTCTTCCAGGAACTTGGCACAGGCATCGCGCAGGACGCTGATCTGAAAGAGACTTGATGTTTCAAAGAGATACTGCACGTTCTCTGTAGTGATTTTCACCTTGCCCGTGTATACATACTGCAAAAAGCAATCCATAGCTTCAGCAAGAATGCCATTGATCTCCACCAGCATCTCCCTGCTCTCCCTGTGGTCATTGCAGAACATAGCTCTGAAGTAACTGCTGCAGGCTGAGAGAACGGCTCGGTGGCAGGGAAACTCCCTTCCTTCCACGCAGATAATAACATCTGTGAACAACCGGCTGTCTCGGAATTCATTGAAGATCTGGAGAATGCTTTCGGCATGGGATGATCCCGAGGAGAAGTCGAAAAACTCAGGGCCTGACAACGACTTTGGGTCCATTTCAAACACTTTCCGCTTGGTGGCAGGGGAATCTCGTATCCCGCTATCCTCTCTATTCAGTCTGCGTCCCAATATTAGTACCATTGTTACATCAGTTGGCTATAGAGTCATTGAGAAATATTTGCAGAGCTTCTCCTTCACAGTGCTATGGTCTGAAAAATTAAAACACTTCAGCACTCAGTCTGGTACAGTCTTAATTTCATTAGAGAATTAGACAAAGCATTTGCCTGGTCACTAGGAACTGTGACTATTTTTGGCCTTTACTAGAGGTGACACAGTACCATAGGGCAAATGACCTTGCACAGGACAACGTTCAGCTACACATTAATTGCAAAGGATACCCATAGAACACGTGTTCTGGATGGCAAGTTCTGAATGTCCTTGCACCACTTGATTAGTGTTCAGGATAAAAACTCAACTGGGATCTTGCCTCCAGCAGGTCACCTGACTAACAGAAGCCAAGGATTTCCTGGATAAAGATCCAGAGGTTGGGGTTTTCTCTTTCCAAATGAGAAAATTCCAGCTGGAGCCTCCAAATACAAGTGCAACAACACTACTCCAAAAGGGGGAAAGGAAGAGGAGACTGAAATCTCCAAAGTAAAAGTTATAACAAAAATCACTGCTTTCAATACATATAAACATGCAGTCTTACAATGTTAAGTGTTTAGTAACATTCAGTTATCTCAATGAATAACCTTGCCTGGAAGTTTTCACCTGTTCATCCAAGCATCTAGAAACGAGTTTCCCAATAGCCTAAAATTCAATTAAAGGTTAATGTAAACTGCTAGCGCCAAAACCAGAATGAAAGCAGGACTGCAATTGTCTGTGTAAAACTACTGGAAATAAGAACCAAAGGCAACCTACTGAGGACAGGGAAAGTTTGTTTTCCATGGTACTACTATCAAATAATTACTAGCAGAAGGTTTGCTCAAACACTTTACAGTTTCACGTGCAAGTGTACAGTGTTCTCCCCTGCATGCAAAGACACGCTCACATGTATCAGAGCACTGACATTGCCAAAATCAAGTACTCAAATGTTAGCACATGCTGATATTGAAGTCCGTAAGCAAAGGAAATGCAGCTGACTTGGCAGACAGTGCATGTTAGAGGTGATGTGATCCTCCAATCAGGCAGCAATAGGGCTCTTTACCACTCCTGAGCTTTAAAATGAACGTCCACCAAAATACAGTGAGGCTGACACAGGTATCGTTCCAGATGCATGTCATATTTATCTGTGTGTCTTAGAAAGACATGCATGGAATTATGGTAAAGTTTATGTCATGCTTCTGCAAGGCTGCATTCAGTTTCCCTCATTCCCCACTTACACAGTCAGTAAACATCAGCTCCTCTCAGCAATGCCATTTCTTGACGTGCTAGCATCTTTAGGGCTGCAATTACCCCATCCAAGTCTGCCTACATCATTGCTTAATATAGAACACAATGAGCAGGCTTTTTTTAAACAGGCTTTTTACACAGCAGCTTTAAAAGGCACCATCTTAACCAAGAGCAAGAGAACAGCGTGTGTGCTGTACATTTACTCATTGAGAAAAGAGGGTTTAAAGCCATCATTTTCCATATAAATTTTTTGAAGCATATTTACAAGGTAGGTGCTTGGTATGGCTCATCTACCCTACAAAATACTTAACTGCCATTAAAACAGGATCAGTTGTCACTTGGATGCCTGGAAAACACTGCCATAATGAACCTATCTAATAGCTGATTGCTTAAGAGAGATTTTAAAGAGGCAGAAATAGACAGTCTATCAGTAGCTGATACTCTATCCAGCATATTTCACAACCACTCTATCCTGGAATGACGCAAGCTACATGAAAACTAAAACCAACAACAACAACCACCACCTCCTCACCAGCTTTAACACTCTAACCCCAACGATGAACTTTATCTGCAATTGATTCCACACTGCTCGGCAGAAACAAAGCACCAGCAGTAGAAGAGGGAAACAGAACCATGAAAACAGAAATGCTAAAGGCTTGATTCCTGGGCCACAGATTGAAATCAGAAGAACGCCATTAATAAAACTAATGGAGCTTTTCCAAAGCAAAGTTAGCCTGAAATCAGAAACAAGACACTGGCGTGTTGCATAAAAGGGCAAAACACAGCATCCAAGTGAAAAATAAAGGCCTTCAAGATGAAATCTTTCTCATCATGGGAGATGCTAAGACTTGAGAAGACACTACATGATGCAATCACTAATAAACAGAAATAAAGGCTCTGGGTTCAGCCTGCTCACTGAAGGAAGCAATGTCTCCTTGTGCTTGGAACAGCACAAAAGTAGTGATCAGGAAGTGATTTTTTCTTTCAATGTCCCAAAGGATTACAGAAATGGGGAACTAAAAAAAATCCATGGAAAAAATGGATCAAGGGGATAAATACTGCAAATTCACAAAGCAGAGAATAGACAGGAAAAAGAATCACGCTGCTGAGTGTTTAGCTTGCAAATGAGGGAAACACACAGAGAAAGATGTACCTGCCTGCATCTTCTATGTGTGCATATGAAGGTGCTTACACTTGCCAACAGGCTCTCCACTATAGAGCATCAATCATTTAGAGACTGTAACTTTTGAGACCTTGTCAGCAAATGAAATGAAGCAAAAGAGAAACAGTCAGGTTCTTCCCTCAAACAACTAATGGGAATTATTATATCAACACCCCACAAAGCACACTGGATCACTTGCCTGAGCAAGGGTCAGCAAGGACAGACCTTGAGCAAATCAGAGAGTCTAACCCATGCAAATAAAAAGGTGAAAAGAAAAAGCAAATCACACTTTGTATCAACAGGTTTTAACAATTGTTTACAAATGCAGATACGGCTCCAATGTTACCTGCACATCTCAAAACTAAGCTGTATTCATTCACCAGAAGATCAGGGTCCCCCATGTCCTCAATCAACGTCTGCTCAAGATGTTCCTCAGAAATAACCTAGGAGCCCAGTTCACAGGCCAGTAAATGAGATCTATAAAATACCTGCTCTATCACTTTCTATCAGTAAACCCTCCTCTGCCATTTATGTTTATACACTCTAAAATCCTCCTTCCTCCTCCTACAACATCCTCATGTATCTTACCCCTCTCCTGTCATCTGCAGCTCTGGATACAGCTAG
This sequence comes from Agapornis roseicollis, assembly GCA_002631895.1. Lineage (NCBI taxonomy): Eukaryota > Metazoa > Chordata > Aves > Psittaciformes > Psittacidae > Agapornis > Agapornis roseicollis. The sequence continues at coordinate 108,064 of NDXB01012240.1, read as the reverse complement.
CAGCTTTCTGGTAGAGCTGTTTGCCTGTTACTTGCATGCCACAGAACTCCTCTGGCCTGTTAGCAGAACTCTGGGACAGCAGCAGAGGAAACACACAGCCAGGGTCAGAGCGAGACCCTTGGCTATCAGGTTGTGCAGGAGTCATGAGGTGCGCAGAGCTCTACTGCAAAGCTCACCCTCAGGGGGTAGTTTCACAAGTACATGCCAGGCTGCATCCCCAGAGTGTGACCAGCAGCAGGTTGAGGGAGGGGATTCTCCTCCTTTACCCAACTCTGGTGAGGCCCCCCCGCTGCAGTCTTGATCCAGCTGAGGGGGCAGCAACACAAGGGGGACGTGGAGCTGTTGCAGCAAGTCCAGAGGAGGCCACAGAGATGCTGTGAGGGCTGGAGCCGCTCTGCTCTGGAGCCAGGCTGAGAGAGCTGGGCTGGGGCAGCCTGGACAAGAGAAAGGTCCTGAAGGAGAGACCTTAGAGCAGCTCCAGTGCCTGAAGGGACTGCAGGAAACCTGGACAGGGGCTTTGGACAAGAGCCTGTAGGGACAGGACAAGAGGGAATAGCTTTAACCTGACAGAGGGGAGATTGAGCTTAGACAGCAAGTTCTTCCCTGTGAGGGTGCTGAGGCGCTGGCACAGGGTGCCCAGAGAAGCTGTGGCTGCCCCATCCCTGGCAGTGTTCAAGGCCAGGTTGGACACAGGGGCTTGGAGCACCCTCCTCTACTGGAAGGGGTCCCTGCCCGTGGCAGGGGGTTGGAACTGGGTGAGCTTTAAGGACCCCTGCAACCCAAACCATTCTGTGATACCTGAGGCTGAGCTGGGCTTCTGCTGCTGCCGGTGGAGGTGGCTTCCGCCCCGTGCCCACTACCACGACAAGTCAGCACAGGCAGTTGTATGATGTGGCTGCACCAGTGATGGTCTGCAAAGGGAGAAAAGAAGGCGCTGGAACAGGTGGCTGCCCCCGGAAGGGCAGGAGCCACCAGCACAGCCCAGCACCCTCATGGCACCAGGGACACCGCTGGCATAGCTGAGCCTGGCAGTGGGGCCTGCAGAGCAGTCACATCTATTACCGATATGATATTCACAACAGAACCCCCAAGGTAATGCAGCTGAACTTACTAAATAAAGGGTATTTTCATTCTGAACCGTGGGAACTGCAGCTCAGGTTTAGCCTATTCTAGTAATTCTGGTGTGATTTCAGATAACAACAGGGTCTGCAGATGTGCTTCATCTCAGACGCCTGGGTTACCGCAAGTCAGAGAAAACAAACTCCCAGCTGTATCTACTGCAACACAGCGCCTGAACCACAACACGTGCTCTTGTTGTTTTCTTTTCAAGAGAGGGGAGGAGGAAAAAATCCCCTAAGCTTTCCTTCCACCTGATACAAGCACAGCCTTCACTTCTCTTTCTTTTGTTGTGATAGAAAAAAGACCATAAAGTTGTTGGTTTTAAAGGACTTTAAAAAGAGATGGTCCAGATTTACAATAGAGATTGAGGATTTGAATGCCTTTAAGATGAAGTCTTTAAGGGTATTAACTGGTAAACAAGCAATCAAAGCGACCAAGGTGACTGACACAGTAAGGAGTTCATTGCACTGTAGGAGCTGTTTATTCTAATGTTAGATACTAATTCGATTAGAACAAACAAACAAACAAACTCTGAATGCCAAAATTCAGCAGTAATCGAGTTAATGACACACAGAAAAAGCGCTCAAAAGTCACCTCTCATAAACAGGAACTGATTCGGAAGTGAGACTCATGATTATGATGTAAAACCACACAAAAAACAGGCAGCAGAAAGAACAGCTCCAAACTGCGCACAAGCCTGTAGCTGACTGCGCTGCAAGTGGAAAGGTCGTGTCCGCACCCGAGGGTAAAGCACACGAGCCCTGCGTGCTGTCCTTGTGCTGTGCGGAGGGAACATCAGTGTCAGCTTTACACGCACTGGGGAAAGGCAGAACACAGACCTCATAGCCCAGGCTGGCGTCCCGACCCTGGGACACTGCCTCTGCCTAAAGGAATGGCGTTCTGGACATGCAGCCATGTGGAAGCTTCCCCAAGGGTCCTGTTCCTACAGCTTTATCCCAAAGCACTCCCAACATGCTGCTGCCCCTTTCTGCTATGTAAGGGAACAACGCATCATCCGAACTGAACACAATCCCAAAGTACCCCCCAAGACAAACCAGCGACCCCGACCAGCTCGGAGGGGACTGTCCCCCCTCCTCTTGCCGCGCCGCTCCGCTCCTGCCGGGGCCGGAAGCGGCCGCGCCGCCGGGTCGCGTCCCCCAGCCAGGAGAAATACCGTGCACGGAACACACCGACAGTACCGCGGGCACCGGCGAGGCTGGGCTGCACCCCGGTGCTGCAGCGCGCCAGCCTCACAGCCACAGCAGGGGCGACCCCGGGCACTCCGCAGAGGCCGGGGCCCGCAACAGAACGGGGCCGGATTCGAACCCAACACAGCCAACAACCCCCACTCAGCCGAGGGTGTCCCACCTCGGTTACAGGGCGCACATGCGCAGTACCACCAACTCCAAGCCCGGTGCCGCCGCGCACGCGCGCCCTCCAGCTCACCTTCACCCCGAGGGGCCTTAGCGACAGCCGCCCTCCCGCCCCCGCCCTGCCCAATCCCCGGGCGGTGCCGAGCCGCGGCCCCGCCTCCCCGCACCGCCCCGACCAATCCGCGCCCGCAGGGCCCCCAAAGCCGCCGTCCGCGAAGGGGAGGGGGTGGGGCTGAAGGGGCGCGGGGTAGCGCCGTGTTACGAAACCGCCGCGGGACAAGGGGGGGGGCCCG